>CANIUD010000033.1:372500-634191 GCA_947470075.1 Closterium sp. Yama58-4
ACCATGTGTGACTGAGTCAACGTAATGGTGCGCCGTGCTCTGTCCCGGGTGATCCGCAAGCCAAGGTAGCTTGTCAGTTCACCCAGGTCTGTGCACGTGTGTCTCTTCTGCAGCTCCGACTTCACGTGGGCGAGAGCCTGAGTGTCAGCAGTGGCAAAGACCAAGTCGTCGACGTACACGAGGATGTAGAACGGCGGCAACGAAGTGTCTGTGCGTAGAAACAGCGACGGGTCAGCAGTAGAAGGCGCGAACCCAAGTGCCGCAAGTGTAGTCCTCAGTGTGTCGTGCCACTCACATGGCGCCTGGCGGAGACCGTAGACCGGCCGGCGGAGGCTCCACTGGGTACCAGGAGGAAACGACCCAGTGAAGCCAGGAGGGCGGCGCAGCCAGATCTCCTCGTGCAGACTACCCTGCAAGAAAGCAGTGCTGAAGTCAAGAGAGTGAAGCTCGTAGTCACGCTGAGCGGCTATGTGCAGCAGCACCCGAAGAGTGGTCATCTTCGGGGTGGGGGAGAAGGTCTGGAAGAAGTCGACTCCCTCACGCTGGCTGAAGCCTCGAGCAACGTAACGCGCCTTGAAGACAGGCGGAGAACCCGGCGGCCGCTTCACCCTGAAAATCCACATGCCACTGACGATGTTCGCCCCTGGTGGGGGAACAGCGTCGACGTAGGTGCCTGTGGACTTCCAGGAAGCCATCTCTGCGTCCATGGCTGTCTGCCACTGAGAGGAGTAGGGACCCGCTATCGCCTCTGCGTAAGAGCGCGGGGTCGGGATGTCTGGTGCATCCGGGTCTCCCTCAGGGGCAACTAGCATGGACACGAGATGAGGTAAAGCAGCAGCAAAGCACTGGAACTCCTCCTGCCTGTCCTCAAGGACGTCCGTGCCAAGAGTACACTCACCCCCGATGGACGGAGGACAGACAGACTCAGACTCAGCAACTAGGCTAGCGGCGTAGTCGAGACGACAAGCGGCAGCAAAGTCAACTAACTCAGCGACGAGAGCAGACGCAGCAGAGGACTCAAAGGTAGGGTCAGTGACAACAGTAGCAAGGAGACGCGTGACAGTAGGACGGGCAGCACGAAGGGAGTCAGACTCCGGGTCAGGAAGCTCAGGAAGAGAGGACGCAGGAGGAGACGGCAGAAGGACACGCTGAGGAGCAGTGGAGGGACGCAGAGTCATATAGTGAGTGCCAGGGACAGGAGGAGGACGCTCACGCGGGACACGACGACCAGTGCGAGCAGCACGGACAGGCGACGCAGAGCGAGACGCAGGCGACACAGGACGAGACTCAGGCTCACGACGCTCCGTAAGACCTCCTGTGGGACCAGTGTAAGGAGAAGGACCGGGGAGCGGCGAGGGAGGCGGGAACTGCGACTGCGACGGGACCGGCGGAGGACACTCTAAGGAGGGAGCAGGACAAGGAGGAGGAGGCTGACCAAGAACCTGCTGGAGAAGCGGAACGAAGTACGGTCGGGGCCGCTCAGTGACTCCAGAACCAGGAGAGACGGCACCAGCACCCGCGGCAGCTCCAGCGCCAGGGTCCGCCGCACCAGCAGCAGCTCCAGCTCCAGGGTCCGCAGCACCAGCAGTAGCTCCAACTCCAGGGTCCGCAGTACCAGCAGCAGCTCCAGCTCCCGGGTCCGCAGCACCAGCAGCAGCTCCAGCGTCAGGGTCCGCAGCACCAGCAGCAGCTCCAGCTCCAGGGTCCGCAGCACCAGCAGCAGCTCCAGCGCCAGGGTCCGCAGCACCAGCAGCAGCTCCAGCTCCCGGGTCCGCAGCACCAGCAGCAGCTCCAGCGTCAGGGTCCGCAGCACCAGCAGCACTAGCAGGGCCTCCAGCAACAGCAGCAGCACCTCCAGCACCAGGGTCCGCGACACCAGGCGCTCCACTCCGGAGAGTGCAGCGCCGCTCGTACCACTCGCGGATCCGCTCAAGAGAGGGCAGCTCCCGCTGAGGAGGGGAGGCACCAGCACCAGTCGCAGCAGCACTCCTGGTCCCAGAGGCACCTCTCCGGAGGCTGCAGTACTCTGAGTACCACTCACGCAGCCGCTCCGAGGAGAGAGCTCCCCCAGGCGCAGGACTCCCAGGCTCAGCACCCCCAGACTCAGCACTCCCAGACCCAGAACTCGTCAGCTCAGCATCCCCAGGCACAGCACCCCCAGGCTCAGGACGCCCAGGCTCAGCAACCCCAGACTCCGCACCCCCAGGCTCCGCAACCGCAGGCTCCGCACCCCCAGGCTCAGCACCCCCAGGCTCAGCACCCCCAGGCTCCGCACCCCCAATCTCAGCACCCCCAGACTCCGCACCCCTAGGCTCCGCACCCCCAGCAGGACGAGAGTCAACAGCTACCTCAACAGGCTCAACCGGGTCTACCTGGGACACACCTGAGGGAGCGGCACCCTGAGGGGGGAGGGGGTCTACCACAGCGGCACCTGGCGCGAGGAAGAGAGGCGGGGGGGGGAGCGGGGCAGTGCGGTAGGGGAAGAGGCGGTAGTAGGGGACGGACTCGTCAAACGTGACGTCCTGAGAGGCAAGGACCCGGCGCGAGGTGGCGTGGTAAAACTGCCAACCAGACGCGTCAGGGACAAAGCCAAGGAAGACGCAGGGAACAGCGCGGGTGGAGAGCTTGTCCGCGGACGTATCGCGGACAAAAGCTCGAGATCCCCAGACCCGGAAATGCGACGCATCGCCAACCTCCCCCGTCCACAGCAGCGTGGGCGAGGTCTCCGGCAAGGAGACACGGGGCCAGAGGTTGAGCTGATGCGCAGCGTACCGGACCGCAAACGGCCACAGAAAGTGGGGGGCAGCCGCATGGATCAAGGAGGTACGGGCGACCTCCATGACTAGGCCAATGCGGCGCTCCGCAACCCCATTCTGCTGTGGAGAGGCCGGAAGCGTGAACGACTGCTCAATGCCGTGCTCAGCACAGTAGGCTGCCAAGAGGTCGGAGGAGAACTCACCACCTCTGTCAGAGTGCAAGCGCAGGACAGGAAAGTCCGAGTGGAAACGCTCGCTGAGCTGGAGACGAGCTCTGCGGATCCAAGGGATCAAAACATCAGGGACCTCACCCTTGGTGCGCAAGGGGAAGACCGTGGTGTAGCGCGAGTAGTCGTCAACAACTATCAGGAAGTACCTCTCTTGACCCTGACCACGGACGCGGGCTGGGCCCCACACGTCCATGTGGAGCGTCTGCAAGGGAGCAGTCGTCGGGGGAAAGGAGGAGGAGTGAGGAGCGGCGCGCTGCCGCCCCTCGACACAGGGAAGACAGGGAGGAGCAGGCGAGGGAGGGAGAGGAGGGAGGACCCTGGGAAGACCAGAGACAAGGTACCTGGAGTGCATGGCGCGAAGGCGCTGCACAGACGGGTGGCCAAGTCGGTGGTGCCAGAGGACAGTCTCGTGCGCCAGAGAGCGACACGAGCAGGGGGCCGACAGCTGACCTGACGCAGACGCAGACGCAGACGCAGACGCAGCGACCTGAGGGGACTCAGTGGTCAGTGTGTACAGGTCCGACCCCGGCTGCCGAGTGAAGGTAGCCAAGTGGCGGCCCGTACGGGCACACGTGCAGTGCGTCACGCGCTCGTAGGCCGGGGTGAACTGGTGAACACCCGCGTCCTGGAGCGCACACCCAGCCACCAGGTTCGTAGAGAACGAGGGGAGGTGGAGACCGGACAGTGTGCCCGACGGGACCGCAGGACAGGGAAGGACAGTGGAGGAGGTCGCCACGACTGGTCCCCCGGAGGGGTCAGCGAGGGAGACAGCAACTGGCCGAGCAAGTGGCTCAAGGGCAGTGCGGTCACGAAAGAAACAGCGAGAAGCACCTGAGTCCAGTGTGAAGGTGTGCAGTGCTGCAGTCGACTCAGTACCAGTGGGCGCAGACGCACAAGCACCTAGAGCAGCAGCCGTACCAGCACCTGAGGTAGCAGACACGCGCGGACCTGAAGCGGCAGACTCACTGGTCCTAATGCCCGGGTCGGGCGGAACACACAGGTACTCGGCACCCTCTCCACTAGTAGACATCACATACATGGCAGTGAGAATAGCATCAAAGTCTAGAGCATAGATATCAATCCCCTTCTTCAGGAGATCAATCCAGCGGGGCAGCTCAGAGGCCTGAGGGAACTGAACACGCCAAGCGTCGTCGAGACGAGAGAAGCAGCGCTGCGCGGTGTGGGCCCTCCCACACGTCTGACCAGCGCGGTCACCAGTGCGGATGACGTACGTGCAGCTAAGCCCACCCCCCCCCCCCCCCCCCCCCCCCCGTGCTGAGAGTACCACTCACGGACCTCCTGGAGCGACAGAGTGTGCTGCTGGCTCTGGCCACCGCCAGCGCCTCCACGACCACCACCTCCGCTCCCACCTCCTCGACCACCCCAACCCGTGCCGCCTCCACGTCCACCGCCACCCCCACCACCGCCCCCGCCTCTGCCACCTCCCCCGCCGCTACCGCCACCCCCCCCACCGCCACCACTCACCCCTCCAGCCGCGCCACCACCCCCACCGCCGCCACCGCCCCCACCACCTCCTCCCCCACTGTGACCTCCGCCTCCCTTGCCCCCTTTGCCCTTGCCGCTGCGGCGTCCGCTCGAAGCAGACGCAGTCCCGACCTTCTCAGCACCAAGGAGGTCGACAGCAGCAGCAGAGGCGACAGAGGGAAGAAGGGGGGAAGGAGAACACCCCTCAAAGAACGGGGTGCGGGGGTCGCCACGAGAGGCACCTACAGCGACTATGCTAGCCTCAGCTGCAAGTAGTTCCTTCTCGAGGAGGGCAATGGTGAGCTCAGTAGGGCAGCGAGCTAGGAAGGAATCCCTGACTGCACGCAGAGAGTCAGGGAGGCGGGTGACTAGGTGGTAGAGAGTGAGCCAGAGCGGAGGAGGGTTCTTGGCAAGGAACTCGGCGGGCATGGCAGCACGGAAGCGGGCCTCACTAGTACGGAGGTGGGTGATGAGGTCAGCGACTGTGTGGAAAGAGGACAGGTCGGGGAACAGGTAGGGAAGCGAGAGACGGCCTAGAGCGGCAGAGGCAGGCGAGGAGTAGCGGGCAACGACAGCTTTGTACAGGTCCTGTGCAGTCTTGTGCTGGCCAAAGTGCTCGCGCTCTTCTAGCGGCAGGGAGTTGCGAATAGCAAAGCGAGCGTGGGCGTCACGAGTCTGCCACTGTGAGCGGGTAGAGCTGTCGGCAGTAGCAGCAGGCGCAGGGGCATGGCCTAGGGCGTGATCGTACAGTGAGATGTCTTCCTTGGCAGTGAGCTGTAGGAAAAGGTGCAGGTCATCTAGCCAGGTGTCAAATTTCACTGGACGTCCCTCAGTATCGAAAGCTAGCACGGGAGGACTAGCCATAGTAGCAGTAGCAGCAGTAGCAGTAACAGTAGTAGGTAGTGCGACTCAGGGAGGGCGGCTCGGGCAGGTAGGGCGGCACGGCTCGGTTAGGGCGGCGCGGCTCGGTTAGGGCGGCGCGGCTCGGTTCGGGCTGCGCGGCTTGGTGCGGGCGGGGCCGTCGCGGTCGCGTGCGGGGCAGGTAGGGGCGGTGGGTGGGGTCGACGGGGCCAGCGGGGCCTCTAAGGGGCGGTACGCGGGGTCGACGGGGCCCCTAGCAGGCAGTGCGCGGGGCCGACGGGGCCTCTAAGGGGCTGCGACGGGGTCGACAGGGCCTCTAGGGGCGGCGCGCGGGGCCGACGGGGCCTCTAAGGGGCTGCGACGGGGTCGACGGGGCCTCTAGGGGCGGTGCGCGGGGCCGACGGGGCCTCTAAGGGGCTGCGACGGGGCCGTAAGGGGCCTCTAGGGGCGAGCGCGGGGCCGACGGGGTCGCTAAGGGGCGGCGCGCGGGTCGCTAAGGTGCGGGTCGCGGGTCGCGGGGCCTTAGGGGGCCGTGAAGTACGAAGCGCTCTAGGGCGCAGGTAGGTAGGTAGGTAGGTAGGTAGGTAGGTAGGTGGGCCCTAAAAAAAACGGTCCTAGCGAAGGACCTGCTCTGAAACCATGTTGAAACTAACTGGCAGGAATGAATGATGACTAGCAAGAATGTGTGTACAAATATGCAACCCTAGAGTTTGTGTACCCCCTAAAGGCTAACCCACTGTAGCCTAAACAACAACAACAGATATAATGTTTGACAATTCTTGGTGCAGGTGCTTACACTTTTGAGTCGACTTAAACGTCACAATGAGAGGCTGGGAGAAAGTACCATTTGATTGATCAGGGACACCACCCACTGGTGTTATTATCGATGCACGTGCTTACACCACAGCATTCTTCCTCCCCTCATTCCCCATTACCTTGGTCAGCTCCATAGGGTGTGAAGCCTCTTCCAAAGAGTCAAAAGGAAGTCCCCTCTAGAACTACCTATTAGAGGAAGCAGGACTGCTAGTACTACCACCTAATAGGCGCGCGTCCCTCAGACGCCTACAGCCCTCTGGATGAGGGGAGCGGAGAACGGGGAGCGGGTTGCAAGGGCGGAGGACACGCCACGATGCGGTGCCAAATCGAGAGGAAACAGGGCTGCCAGGAGCTACACACAGTGCCGCAAGATACCTGCTGAAACACGTCAATTGAACGTCAAGGAGTAGTTAGTGATTGCACGACTGCACGACTGCACGACTGCGCGACTGCACGACTGCGCGACTGCACGACTGCGCGACTGCACGAGTAACCTGCCAAGGCGCCAACCTGCCACACAACACCGCCCAAACCACGAGTAGCCTACACGTAGCCTACCTGCCGTCGAGGCATTTGGCGCCGTATTGGTTGTTTGGCAGCAGCGTCGGCGTTAATCTTGTTCTGGCAGAAATGACAGGTCCCGGTATCGATTCTCTCGGCCGGTATTTCCTCTTCTTACTTGCGAGTTCAGCTCCCAGAGTTCCTGAGTTTAGACATAGCAGCACAATCATCAAAAGGAAGCCGCCAATCCTTTGAAAATGCCTGGACGGTTGTCTCGGCATCATATCGATGCTTTTGCCGTTGTTTAAGAGAGTATTTTAATACACAATCCAAAAAACCTGGTGTTACGATACTCTTAGATGCGAGAATCCAATCAACTAGCATATGATATGCTTGAGTCTCGTAGGGCTAGCATCGCACGGCGAGACTCTCGGCTAGCATCGGATGCTAGCGACTGGCGATTCTTAGCGGTCTGGCAGTGCTAAGAGACTAGCAACTAAGCGACCGGCGATGCCAGCGGGGTGGCTGGAGACGATAGTCATCGCATATCATTGGTGCTACACACACCGTGTGTGTGATGACCGGATAAAGCCGCCTTCCGCCACTTCCGGAAGTTCCCCGCTACATCAGTCACTGCTTTCGCTGGACTGGAACCCTCAAATCCGTTGCCGTAGTAATGGACTCTCCATGTGATCACCAATAATGTCGTCCGCCAGCGTGGACCCGTGCGGAGTAATTCTCTCTGACCAATATGTGTCGCAAGTGACCTGCGGAATTGACATTCGGCAGACGTCAGGAACGCATATACACGAGTTGTAACACGGGCTTGTATGAAAACGCCCTTAAAATCACAATAAGGACCCGGGCTTATAAATGAATGCCCACAAAAGGGTCAATAGTAGGCTTATAAAACGCCAAGAACACACACACAGTGTAAAGACTAGTCCTAATAGTAGCCTCAAGTTTTGGAAGCTTGGTAGGTGAAGCCTTGGAAGTCAATCTTCTCGAATGAGTTGATGGAATAACTTTGAGAGAGTTGTGTAGGAAGGCTTGTGAGAGAGAGAGACCAAAAAAAGGACTTAGAGAAACAATCCCATTTCCAATTGTTTAGTTGGAGTGGGAGGTTGAGAATGAGAAGCCTTGCTTAGCTCAGACCCCCTCAATACACCCCTTGGGGAACTATCCCAACCATGGTTTCCATGGTGGGATGGCTCCTAGGCTTGGAGCCTATGTGGTGTTGGGCTGAGAAAAAGCCCTTAGGATCTTTGCAGGGGTAAATTCGGGTAGGACAATTGTAATAGCGGAAGCGTTAATGAAGAGTTGTGAACCACCTTGCGCTAGTATGTGAGGGCAAAGTAAGTTGATTAAAGCAAAGAGATACAAGCATTTATATATGAGTACAAGGAATATAAAAATATACGGTTATAACTACTTTACTGTTGCTGTTGCGGTTCGATACAATGACGACTCGGGCAACTGCTCTGTAGCGAGTCAGTTGTGTGTCCTTGCTGTCGTGCTGTACTTGTCGGGTCAAAGGTCGCTGACCTTTGACTTTCGCGTAACCTCCAGCAACCTCTTTCAACCTCCGAGGGTTGACTCGTGTGTGCCTCGACATGGTTCGCTTCGCTTCTGGTGCGATGTTTCGACACGACAGAGGCGCTTAGGATTTACTGTTTCCAACACTCCCCTTCGCTTCTGGAGTGTCACAGCTGGTGACGTGGCTTTGTCCAGTCAGCAGCATGCAATACTCAAACTTCTGCTTTCCGAGCTTCTTGGTCAAATAGTCGGCTGCCATCTCGGACGTGGGGCAGTATGACAGCTCGAGTCTTCCCTTCTCGATCTCGTCCTTTACGAAGAAATAGCGTAGGGCGATGTGTTTCGTCCTGTTCGCGAAGCCGCTTTTGTTGGCGATGCGAATTGCCGACTGGTTTGTCAGAATATTATGCTCTAGCCTGCAGTGGGGTGCTCTATAGCGAGTACAACCCTTCTAGGGTTAGCTATTTGTACCACCATTGTTGCTAGTGCAAACCCTCTTTGCTTCATTCTCTCTTGCCTAGCTAGGTCAACCCTAGCTATGGCTCCTCAGTATACCTACTATCACGACATGCTATCAGAGCAGGACGATCCTGTTGGGTCGATCCTGTGGGTGGGCCCCACCACCTCAGTCTTCCGCTGCTCCTACTACTGTCTGTGTCGCACGCCCCGTGGCGTGCGACGGATTTTTTATCACGCCGCGCGCTCGGGGCGCACGGCGGTTTCCTACCGTGGGGGACCCCGCGCGCCCCCGCCCTTTCCGTTGCGACGTCCTGGGGAGCCGCGCGCGGCCCCCCGCGGCCCCGATTTCCCGTCGCGCCGCCCTGGGGAGCCGCGCGCGGCCCCCCGCTACCCCGATTCGCCGTCGTGCCGCCCTGGGGAGCCGCGCGCGACCCCTCGCTGCCCCGTCGACGGCCGCGACGCCCTGGGGAGCCGCGCGCGGCCCCCGATTTCCCGTCGCGCCGCCCTGGGGAGCCGCGCGCGACCCCCCGCTGCCCCTTCGCGGCGCCCTAAGGAGCCGCGCGCGGCCCCTCGCTGCCCCGTGGTGGCGTCCTGGGGGCCGTGCGCCGTCCCCCTCGCCGTCCCCCGCGCTCCTTCCCCCGTTCCGCCCGTTTTAGGGTTTGGGGGTGAGGAGTGTGGGGGTGGCGACTATGGGGGTGTCGGTTGTGAGTTCCTCCCCCTGCTCCTCCTCCTCCCTAGTCTCCCTCTGCTACAGCTGCCGCTGAGGGGGGTGGTGTGTGGGAGCCTAGGGTTTGGGGTTTAAGGGGGGTACCGTGGGAGTGGAGCTAGCTAGGGTTTGAAGCAGAGGGTGTGTGTCGAGGGGTGTGGGACTGTTGGGGGAGGTTGAGCGGAGGTTGCCGTCGTGTCGTACGCAGCGCCTGTACTCCGGGGCACTCATTCCCGGTAGCTCAGAGAGCCGGTTGCGCCGTCGCCTGTGGGTCCGTTGCTCCTGCCGAGCATATTAGCCGCGGAGCCTGTTACTCCTGTACTCCGGGGCACTCATTCCCGGTAGCCACGTTGTCGCACCAGAGCCGTCTGTTGCCCGTGTGTCTGCATCTTCAGTCGTCGCCTCCTATCTACTCTCCTCTCGCCAGCCCTCCTCCTCCTCACTTGCCCCCTGTGACTGCCTCTAGCTTTGCTCATAATTTGAACCTTAAACTATTGCTTCTTGCTTGTGCTCAGAATGTGTGGTGACATCGTGATCCACCCTGAGCTTGTACTGCTTTGCTTGCTCTGCTGATTACACCCCACTTTGACTATGGGGGTGTGTCAGAATATTATGCTCTAGCCTGCAGTGGGGTGCTCTATAGCGAGTACAACCCTTCTAGGGTTAGCTATTTGTACCACCATTGTTGCTAGTGCAAACCCTCTTTGCTTCATTCTCTCTTGCCTAGCTAGGTCAACCCTAGCTATGGCTCCTCAGTATACCTACTATCTCGACATGGTTGTCGCAGAACAGGGTGAAGTTGGGTAACTCGGCTAATTTCGCTTCTTCCAGTAGCTCGCGAAGGTAAAGTCCTTCTTTGGTGGCTGAGCAGAGTGCAATGTATTCTGCTTCGGCTGATGAGAGTGCGATTAACTCCTGCTTGCTCGACTGCCAGGAGATAGGACCGATAGGTTCAAGGCGATAGATGTAGCCGGTGCGCGAGCGTCTGTTGTCTGAGTCACCAGCATGATCTGCGTCGACGTAGCCGATTAACTTAGTCGGTGTAGTTGCGTTCTTGTGGTAGGTTAGCCCGATCGTCGGGGTGCTAACAAGGTAGTGAAGAGCGTGGTCGAGCTCTGCTAGGTGCTCTGCTTCGGGTCTTTTGAGGTAGGTGGCGAGTTGGCTTGCGGAGTAGGATAGGTCTGGGCGACAGGTGACGGCTGCGAAGAGAAGGCATCCCAGCTTTCTCTGGTAGTCGCGAATGCCGGCAGGCTTGAGTAGAGTAGATCCTCCCTTGCCAGCTCCTGTCGTGTAACGGTATGGCGTGGAGATCGCGGTCGGTGTGAGAGCGAAGCGCTTGGCGATGGTGTCGGCGTACTTTTCGGCGCTGAGGTAGATTGCAGTTTCTTCTTCTCGGATGTTGAGGCCGAGATACTGAGTGACGGTAGACGAGACAGTGAGTGTGAGGTCTCGTTGTAGCTCCTCTTCAACCCAGGTGGTGATTTCGTCAGTTGACCCGATGTAGAGTAGATCGTCCACATAGACGATTAGCAGGACGTAGTCGTCGTTCTTCGTGAGCCGGTACATCCCCTGATCGTGGGGTAGTTGTTTGAAGCCAATGCGGATGAGACGGGCGTGTAGGTACTGCTGCCATAGCCGCGGGGCTTGCTTAATCCCGTAGAGCGATTTCAGTAGTTGACAGACTTTGTTCGGCTCTCCGTTAGTGCCATGCGGTAGTTCCACGAAAATCTCTGCGTCGACAGGTGCGTAGAGGAATGCGTTGGCGACATCGATCTGTCGTAGCTTCTTCTTCTTCATGGCGGCGATCGCGAGGAGGATTCGAAGTGAGGTGTGTCGGCTGACCGGGGCGAATGTCTCGGTGAAGTCCCGTCCGTGCTCCTGATCGAATCCACGTACAACCCAGCGTGCTTTGAACTTCTCAATTGTGCCGTCTGCTTTCGTTTTGACGCGGAAGACCCATTTCCCGGTGAGAATGGTCTTGTTTCTTGCCACGCTGATGGGAACGACTTTCCAGGTGTTCCGTTCCTCCAGCGCTTTTAACTCTCTGTCCATGGCTTCACGCCATTTTTCCCTGTGCTCCCCCCCCAGAGCCTGTTGAACTGTCGCAGGCTCCTTAGGAATGGCGGGACCGTGGACTGCGGTGACGAGCCCGAGTATCTGAAGTCCACTCTGTGTGTAGCGGGGGAGTGTGGTGTCCTCGGGATAAACTGCTTCGTCTCCTGTTTCAGGTGTTGGATTGAAATTTGGTCCTACTCGTTCTGCTTCGTTGGTGTTGACCCGTGCAGGTGTAACGTAACCGTTGTCGGCGAAATCGTAGAAGACTTCGGCGTTGATGCTTTCGCGAGGATTTTCGTCGTCCATTGGGATGTCCACGGAGCAGTAAGGGAGAGGTCCGGCTGCTTCCGAGGCTCCCTCCACGTTCTGCTCGTCCCAGTCAGCTTCGTCTTCTGCCGAGGCGAAGGCTCGGTTCCCATGAAATCCGCCCGAGAGGTCAGGTCTGTTTTCTTCGATGTACATGAGGTGAGTTCCGAGGGTGAGGTGTTCGTAGAAAATGACATCACGTGCTGCTACTGTTTCCTTGCTGTTGATGTCGAAGATTTTCCACGCGTTGTAATGTTTTGCGATGCCCAGGTGTAGTCCCCACTGTGCGCGTTGAGAGAATCGCCCAGCTCGTGCAGATGGAGGTCGGTACTGTACCATGCAGCCGAAAACTCTTAACATTTTTGTGCTGCCCAATTTTCCTGTCCACAGCAGATGCGGTGATGCGTTGTTCGGGAGCGATGATGACGAAAGCAAGTTGTGCAGCATCACGGCGTGGTCCATTGCTTCGGGCCACTGGTGGTTGGGCAGGTGCATGCCACGTAGCAGCTTGCGCATGGTGGCTTGGAGCGTCCTGTTCATCCTTTCTGCTACACCTTGCTGTTGGTGGGCGTAGGGTAGAGAGATGAGTCTTTTGATCCCTCTTTCTGCCAAGTACTGCTTGAACCTCTGTGAGGTGTATTCTCCTCCCCCGTCTGACTGAAAGCTTTTCAGCTTAGCTCCCGATTCTCGTTCTGCTACGGGGAGCCACGCGACGAAGGCTTCGAAGGCCATGTCTCTGCTTGGAAGGTTGAGATGCCACACGTAGCGTGTCGCGGCGTCGATGAACGTGATGGTGTAACTGTAGGCGTTTTGTCCGGGTTCACGGTTATACAATATGTCGCTGTACACCTTTTCCAGAGGTGTGTACGCAGGTGCGCTTGGATTGTGATGCGAGACGAACGGCTGATGCGGTAAGTCAGCTTCAGGGCAGGTGAAGCACGTTCCACGGGCTCGTTGAAGTTCTCTGCCGTCGGTCAGTAGGAGTGAATCTTTGTCGAGCACTCCTGCTCTTATCGTGTTGTTTAACGTTGTGTTGCTTGGGTGTCCCATTCTTGCGTGCCAGGTTCCTTCAGTGGCGCGATGTCCGGGTGACCGTCGATACAGATCGGAGTTGGAGTAGAAGCCGGCGGTGACGTTGGTGCTTCGGTGGACTTCTCGTGGTGCTGGATTTAGTTGCTGTGCGGGTGTCGGTGGTGAATCGTCGATGGAGATTGGTGCCGTTGAAGGACCAGCGATTGGTGTCGATGTTGCCGCTGCTATTGTTGTTGTCTCTGCTGCTGGCGATGTTGTTTCTGCTGCTGCTGATGTTGTCTCTGCTGCTGCTGATGTTGTTTCTGCTGCTGCTACCGATGTCGCTTGAATTGTTGCTAACGCTCTTGTTCGTTCTGTCTCAGGTATCGTGTGAGAGTGCCAGAAGCCGCCGGGGCTGAAGTCTGGGTCAAGATCTGGAGGATGTGTCCAAGGAGCAAAACTGACGATGCCGTCGCTGTCAGCGGTGCCAAGGTCTGGTACGAAATCAAGAACGAAGACGTTGTTCTTGAGGATCGCCTTTCCGATGTAGAGGCCGCCCTTTCCGTGGTACAGCTTGAACTCCTGGGTGGTGCTGTCTGCTTCGAGGTGAATGCCTTTCGCCATCAACTGACTGACGCTCAGTAAGTTATAGCCGAGGCCTTCTGCGATTAAAACCTTGGTCATTTGTAGAATGACACTTGTTTCTCGTGACTGAAGTTGTACCACGCCTTGTCGCCGTATGCGCAGGTTCTGGTTGTTGGCGACGGTGATGACTACTTCACGTTGGAGTTGGTACTCTCGTTGTACGAAGCGTCCTGAAGAACACATGTGCTGTCCGCAGCAGCTGTCCAAGAACCATGTGTCCTTCCCGGATGGCTCGCTTTGAGCTATGGCGGCGTACGTTGGGTTCGGTTGAAGTGACTCGCGGCGGGGTGTAATGTTGTCGAGTTGTTCTTCCGGTGAGTAGTGTGGTGGTGATTCAGTGACGCAGGAGTCCGTTAACTTTGCCATGCAGCTGACGATGTTCCTTCCTCCTTGTGCAGGTTGTCCTGTTGAAGTTGTTGAGGCTTGAATTTGAGTCGTGGGATTCGCTTGTGTTGAGGCAACTTGGCTGCTTGAGGGTCGAAGCTGTCGCTGTGGTGGCGTTGGCTGTTGTCGATTCGGGCAGTGCGTGCGCGGGTGCCCTGACGTCTTGCAGATGTGGCAGAACGGAGGTACGGGTTTTGGTTGTTGTCGGTTGCTGTTGTTGTTGTACCGTCGCTGAGTGTGAAACGCGAATTCCGGTACTGATGTCTTTCTCTTGTGTCGTTCTTCTTGCAGGTCCATATCCTGTTGCTCGGCGTGAATTTTGGCGCAGAGCGCTGCTTCGGAGATTCTTCCGTGGGCTCGGAGAATGGCCTTTGTCGCGCGCCATTGAGGACCGAGGCCGCCGATGATGACTGTCACGAAGGCGTCTTCAGAGATTGACCCTCCGCATCGAAGAAGCTTGTCGCGCAGTTCGCGACATCGGCTGACATATGCCATCCCTTTTTCGCCTGGTTTCATTTCGACCGTTGTCAGTTGCGCCATTAGCCGACTTTGACTGACGCTGTCTGTTGCTTGATACAGGTCCTTCAGGTGCTTGTACGCGAGTTCCGCGGAGTTGCCGAATCCCCGGTAAGACCGTATGTTCTGCTGCTGAGTTGGGGTGATGTTTCTCAGTAGGATCGTATACGCCATCATCGACTGATATGTGTACTGCTGCTTCTCATACTGTGTACCGTTTGTTGGGTATGGCACAGACCCGTCGAAGAAGCCAAGTATCTGCGCGCCTTCCATCATGAGTTCGAACTCGAACGACCAGGTGAAGAAGTCTTTTCCGTCGAAGGGCCTTGACGTCTGCAGCTTTAAGACGTGCGCGAATTGCGACTGAACTTGTAGTGCATCCAGTTGTTTTTCTTGTCCAGGTGGAGCTTGCGGGTGCGGCATGAAGCTAATGGACCCGCGTTCATACGGAGCAAAGGTAGGTTGTTGCTGATTTCCGCGCGCATATGATGAGCCGTCGAGACTCATTGGAGTCACGTTGTTGTTGTTGCTGTTGTTTGACTGTGCAGGTGCCGATTGCTGGTGTTGCTCGTAGAACGACATGAAGGAGAAAAACTTCTCCATCATACTCTGGTCGAAGCTGGCAGGCTGGCTGGCTGAAGGCGCTGCTGGTCCCGTTGCGGTTCCTTCCTCTGTCTGCAGGCCAGAGGCAGGAGGTGGGGTAGGAGTAGTCCCGGGAGAACCATTAGAGGAACTCCTTTCCTTGTATGTTGCCATGTTGTCTGTTGATGACTTGATAGTAGTCGAATTTTCCCCCGATAGCTCTCATACCATGTTGGGCTGAGAAAAAGCCCTTAGGATCTTTGCAGGGGTAAATTCGGGTAGGACAATTGTAATAGCGGAAGCGTTAATGAAGAGTTGTGAACCACCTTGCGCTAGTATGTGAGGGCAAAGTAAGTTGATTAAAGCAAAGAGATACAAGCATTTATATATGAGTACAAGGAATATGAAAAGGATACAGTTATAACTACTTTACTGTTGCTGTTGCGGTTCGATACAGTGACGACTCGGGCAACTGCTCTGTAGCGAGTCAGTTGTGTGTCCTTGCTGTCGTGCTGTACTTGTCGGGTCAAAGGTCGCTGACCTTTGACTTTCGCGTAACCTCCAGCAACCTCTTTCAACCTCCGAGGGTTGACTCGTGTGTGCCTCGACATGGTTCGCTTCGCTTCTGGTGCGATGTTTCGACACGACAGAGGCGCTTAGGATTTACTGTTTCCAACATGTGGCAATTGTGTTGGGTTGGAAAACCCAACTTAGAACCATTCAATGGTTGTGTTTAGGATAGAGTAGATTGTAACAATTGTTTGGCAGTTTCTGATTGGTTGGAATTCCAACCTTTGTGATTTCACTTTGATGGGTTGGAGTTTCCCAATCCTCTTGGTTGAGGTTTGGAAAACCAAACCAACCCTTCCATCCCAACCAAAGCCAACCTTCTTCTCCAAGTCCCTCTTTGTCGAGATTACTATCGACATTTGCCTAGAGGGAAGTTGGTTAGTTAGCTTAGTTAGGGCAATGCGTTACACAAGTCACGGTACTAGGCAACGAAAGAAAACGTATCCGTCTCAGCACGGGAAAGGAACGAGGGCATGCTGATGTCAAACATTATATCTGTTGTTGTTGTTTAGGCTACAGTGGGTTAGCCTTTAGGGGGTACACAAATTCTAGGGTTGCATATTTGTACTCACATTCTTGCTAGTCATTCTCATTCCTGCCAGTTAGTTTCAACATGGTTTCAGAGCAGGTCCTTCGCTAGGACCATTTTTTTAGGGCCCACCTACCTACCTACCTACCTACCTACCTGCGCCCTAGAGCGCTTCGTACTTCACGGCCCCCTAAGGCCCCGCGACCCGCGACCCGCACCTTAGCGACCCGCGCGCCGCCCCTTAGCGACCCCGTCGGCCCCGCGCTAGCCCCTTAGCGGCCCCGTCGGCCCCGCGCGCCGCCCCTAGAGGCCCCGTCGACCCCGTCGCAGCCCCTTCGAGGCCCCGTCGGCCCCGCGCGCCGCCCCTAGAGGCCCCTTCGACCCCGTCGCCTCCCCTTAGAGGCCCCGTCGGCCCCGCGCGCCGCCTGCTAGGGGCCCCGTCGACCCCGCGTACCGCCCCTTAGAGGCCCCGCTGGCCCCGTCGACCCCGCGCGCCGCCCCTTAGTGACCCCCGCGCCGCCCCTTAGGGGCCCCGTCGACCCCGCGTACCGCCCCTTAGAGGCCCCGCCGGCCCCGTCGACCCCACCCACCGCCCCTACCTGCCCCGCACGCGACCGCGACGGCCCCGCCCGCACCGAGCCGCGCCGCCCTGACCGAGCCGCGCCGCCCTAACCGAGCCGCGCCGCCCTAACCGAGCCGCGCCGCCCTACCTGCGCCGAGCCGCCCTCCCTGAGTCGCGCTACCTACTACTGTTACTGATACTGCTGCTACTGCTACTATGGCTAGTCCTCCCGTGCTAGCTTTCGATACTGAGGGACGTCCAGTGAAATTTGACACCTGGCTAGATGACCTGCACCTTTTCCTACAGCTCACTGCCAAGGAAGACATCTCACTGTACGACCACGCCCTAGGCCATGCCACTGCCCCTGCGCCTTCTGCTACTGCCGGCAGCTCTACCCGCTCACAGTGGCAGACTCGTGACGCCCACGCTCGCTTTGCTATTCGCAACTCCCTGCCGCTAGAAGAGCGCGAGCACTTTGGCCAGCACAAGACTGCACAGGACCTGTACAAAGCTGTCGTTGCCCGCTACTCCTCGCCTGCCTCTGCCGCTCTAGGCCGTCTCTCGCTTCCCTACCTGTTCCCCGACCTGTCCTCTTTCCACACAGTCGCTGACCTCATCACCCACCTCCGTACTAGTGAGGCCCGCTTCCGTGCTGCCATGCCCGCCGAGTTCCTTGCCAAGAACCCTCCCCCGCTCTGGCTCACTCTCTACCACCTAGTCACCCGCCTCCCTGACTCTCTGCGTGCAGTCAGGGATTCCTTCCTAGCTCGCTGCCCTACTGAGCTCACCATTGCCCTCCTCGAGAAGGAACTACTTGCAGCTGAGGCTAGCATAGTCGCTGTAGGTGCCTCTCGTGGCGACCCCCGCACCCCGTTCTTTGAGGGGTGTTCTCCTTCCCCCCTTCTTCCCTCTGTCGCCTCTGCTGCTGCTGTCGACCTCCTTGGTGCTGAGAAGGTCGGGACTGCGTCTGCTTCGAGCGGACGCCGCAGCGGCAAGGGCAAAGGGGGCAAGGGAGGCGGAGGTCACAGTGGGGGAGGAGGTGGTGGGGGCGGTGGCGGCGGTGGGGGTGGTGGCGCGGCTGGAGGGGTGAGTGGTGGCGGTGGGGGGGGTGGCGGTAGCGGCGGGGGAGGTGGCAGAGGCGGGGGCGGTGGTGGGGGTGGCGGTGGACGTGGAGGCGGCACGGGTTGGGGTGGTCGAGGAGGTGGGAGCGGAGGTGGTGGTCGTGGAGGCGCTGGCGGTGGCCAGAGCCAGCAGCACACTCCGTCGCTCCAGGAGGCCCGTGAGTGGTACTCTCAGCACGGGGGGGGGGGGGGGGGTGGGCTTAGCTGCACGTACGTCATCCGCACTGGTGACCGCGCTGGTCAGACGTGTGGGAGGGCCCACACCGCGCAGCGCTGCTTCTCTCGTCTCGACGACGCTTGGCGTGTTCAGTTCCCTCAGGCCTCTGAGCTGCCCCGCTGGATTGATCTCCTGAAGAAGGGGATTGATATCTATGCTCTAGACTTTGATGCTATTCTCACTGCCATGTATGTGATGTCTACTAGTGGAGAGGGTGCCGAGTACCTGTGTGTTCCGCCCGACCCGGGCATTAGGACCAGTGAGTCTGCCGCTTCAGGTCCGCGCGTGTCTGCTACCTCAGGTGCTGGTACGGCTGCTGCTCTAGGTGCTTGTGCGTCTGCGCCCACTGGTACTGAGTCGACTGCAGCACTGCACACCTTCATACTGGACTCAGGTGCTTCTCGCTGTTTCTTTCGTGACCGCACTGCCCTTGAGCCACTTGCTCGGCCAGTTGCTGTCTCCCTCGCTGACCCCTCCGGGGGACCAGTCGTGGCGACCTCCTCCACTGTCCTTCCCTGTCCTGCGGTCCCGTCGGGCACACTGTCCGGTCTCCACCTCCCCTCGTTCTCTACGAACCTGGTGGCTGGGTGTGCGCTCCAGGACGCGGGTGTTCACCAGTTCACCCCGGCCTACGAGCGCGTGACGCACTGCACGTGTGCCCGTACGGGCCGCCACTTGGCTACCTTCACTCGGCAGCCGGGGTCGGACCTGTACACACTGACCACTGAGTCCCCTCAGGTCGCTGCGTCTGCGTCTGCGTCTGCGTCAGGTCAGATCAGCTGTCGGCCCCCTGCTCGTGTCGCTCTCTGGCGCACGAGACTGTCCTCTGGCACCACCGACTTGGCCACCCGTCTGTGCAGCGCCTTCGGGCCATGCACTCCAGGTACCTTGTCTCTGGTCTTCCCAGGGTCCTCCCTCCTCTCCCTCCCTCGCCTGCTCCTCCCTGTCTTCCCTGTGTCGAGGGGCGGCAGCGCGCTGCTCCTCACTCCTCCTCCTTTCCCCCGACGACTGCTCCCTTGCAGACGCTCCACATGGACGTGTGGGGCCCAGCCCGCGTCCGTGGTCAGGGTCAAGAGAGGTACTTCCTGATAGTTGTTGACGACTACTCGCGCTACACCACGGTCTTCCCCTTGCGCACCAAGGGTGAGGTCCCTGATGTTTTGATCCCTTGGATCCGCAGAGCTCGTCTCCAGCTCAGCGAGCGTTTCCACTCGGACTTTCCTGTCCTGCGCTTGCACTCTGACAGAGGTGGTGAGTTCTCCTCCGACCTCTTGGCAGCCTACTGTGCTGAGCACGGCATTGAGCAGTCGTTCACGCTTCCGGCCTCTCCACAGCAGAATGGGGTTGCGGAGCGTCGCATTGGCCTAGTCATGGAGGTCGCCCGTACCTCCTTGATCCATGCGGCTGCCCCCCACTTTCTGTGGCCGTTTGCGGTCCGGTATGCTGCGCATCAGCTCAACCTCTGGCCCCGTGTCTCCATGCCGGAGACCTCGCCCACGCTGCGGTGGACGGGGGAGGTTGGCGATGCGTCGCGTTTCCGGGTCTGGGGATCTCGAGCTTTTGTCCGCGACGCTTCCGCGGACAAGCTCTCCACCCGCGCTGTTTTCTGTGTCTTCCTTGGCTTTGTCCCTGACGCGTCTGGTTGGCAGTTTTACCACGCCACCTCGCGCCGGGTCCTTGCCTCTCAGGACGTCACTTTTGACGAGTCCGTCCCCTACTACCGCCTCTTCCCCTACCGCACTGCCCCACTCCCCCCCCCGCCTCTCTTCCTCGCACCAGGTGCTGCTGTGGTAGACCCCCTCCCCCCTCAGGGTGCCGCTCCCTCAGGTGTGTCCCAGGTAGACCCGGTTGACCCTGTTGAGGTAGCTGTTGACTCTCGTCCTGCTGGGGGTGCGGAGCCTGGGGGTGCTGAGCCTGGGGGTGCGGAGCCTGCGGTTGCGGAGCCTGGGGGTGCGGAGTCTGGGGGTGCGGAGTCTGGGGGTGCGGAGCCTGGGGGTGCTGAGCCTGGGGGTGCTGAGCTGCAGAGTTCTGGGTCTGGGAGTGCTGAGCCTGGGAGTCCTACGCCTGGGGGAGCTCTCTCCTCGGAGCGGCTGCGTGAGTGGTACTCAGAGTACTGCAGCCTCCGGAGAGGTGCCTCTGGGACCAGGAGTGCTGCTGCGACTGGTGCTGGTGCCTCCCCTCCTCAGCGGGAGCTGCCCTCTCTTGAGCGGATCCGCGAGTGGTACGAGCGGCGCTGCACTCTCCGGAGTGGAGCGCCTGGTGTCGCGGACCCTGGTGCTGGAGGTGCTGCTGGTGCTGCGGACCCTGGGGTTGGAGCTACTTCTGGTGCTGCGGACCCTGCATCTGGAGCTGCTGCTGGTGCTGCGCACCCTGGAGCTGGAGCTGCTGCTGGTGCTGCGGACCCTGGAGCTGGAGCTGCTGCTGGTGCTGCGGACCCTGGAGCTGGAGCTGCTGCTGGTGCTGCGGACCCTGGAGCTGGAGCTGCTGCTGGTGCTGCGGACCCTGGAGCTGGAGCTGCTGCTGGTGCTGCGGACCCTGGAGCTGGAGCTGCTGCTGGTGCTGCGGACCCTGGAGCTGGAGCTGCTGCTGGTGCTGCGGACCCTGGAGCTGGAGCTGCTGCTGGTGCTGCGGACCCTGGAGCTGGAGCTGCTGCTGGTGCTGCGGACCCTGGCGCTGGAGCTGCTGCTGGTGCTGCGGACCCTGGAGCTGGTGCTGCTGGAGCTGCCGCGGGTGCTGGTGCCGTCTCTCCTGGTTCTGGAGTCACTGAGCGGCCCCGACCGTACTTCGTTCCGCTTCTCCAGCAGGTTCTTGGTCAGCCTCCTCCTCCTTGTCCTGCTCCCTCCTTAGAGTGTCCTCCGCCTGTCCCGTCGCAGTCGCAGTTACCGCCTCCCTCGCCGCTCCCCGGTCCTTCTCCTTACACTGGTCCCACAGGAGGTCTTACGGAGCGTCGTGAGCCTGAGTCTCGTCCTGTGTCGCCTGCGTCTCGCTCTGCGTCGCCTGTCCGTGCTGCTCGCACTGGTCGTCGTGTCCCGCGTGAGCGTCCTCCTCCTGTCCCTGGCACTCACTACATGACTCTGCGTCCCTCCACTGCTCCTCAGCGTGTCCTTCTGCCGTCTCCTCCTGCGTCCTCTCTTCCTGAGCTTCCTGACCCGGAGTCTGACTCCCTTCGTGCTGCCCGTCCTACTGTCACGCGTCTCCTTGCTACTGTTGTCACTGACCCTACCTTTGAGTCCTCTGCTGCGTCTGCTCTCGTCGCTGAGTTAGTTGACTTTGCTGCCGCTTGTCGTCTCGACTACGCCGCTAGCCTAGTTGCTGAGTCTGAGTCTGTCTGTCCTCCGTCCGTCGGGGGTGAGTGTGCTCTTGGCACGGACGTCCTTGAGGACAGGCAGGAGGAGTTCCAGTGCTTTGCTGCTGCTTTACCTCATCTCGTGTCCATGCTAGTTGCCCCTGAGGGAGACCCGGATGCGCCAGACATCCCGACCCCGCGCTCTTACGCAGAGGCGATAGCGGGTCCCTACTCCTCTCAGTGGCAGACAGCCATGGACGCAGAAATGGCATCCTGGAAGTCCACAGGCACCTACGTCGACGCTGTTCCCCCACCAGGGGCGAACATCGTCAGTGGCATGTGGATTTTCAGGGTGAAGCGGCCGCCGGGTTCTCCGCCTGTCTTCAAGGCGCGTTACGTTGCTCGAGGCTTCAGCCAGCGTGAGGGAGTCGACTTCTTCCAGACCTTCTCCCCCACCCCGAAGATGACCACTCTTCGGGTGCTGCTGCACATAGCCACTCAGCGTGACTACGAGCTTCACTCTCTTGACTTCAGCACTGCTTTCTTGCAGGGTAGTCTGCACGAGGAGATCTGGCTGCACCGCCCTCCTGGCTTCACTGGGTCGTTTCCTCCTGGTACCCAGTGGAGCCTCCGCCGGCCGGTCTACGGTCTCCGCCAGGCACCACGTGAGTGGCACGACACACTGAGGACGACGCTTGCGGCACTTGGGTTCGCGCCTTCTACTGCTGACCCGTCGCTGTTTCTGCGCACAGACACTTCGTTGCCGCCGTTCTACATCGTCGTGTACGTCGACGACTTGGTCTTTGCCACTGCTGACACTCAGGCTCTCGCCCACGTGAAGTCTGAGCTGCAGAAGAGACACACGTGCACAGACCTGGGTGAACTGACAAGCTACCTTGGCTTGCGGATCACCCGGGACAGAGCACGGCGCACCATTACGTTGACTCAGTCACACATGGTGCAGCAGGTCCTTCAGCGCTTCGGCTTCACGTACTCCTCGCCTCAGTCCACTCCTCTGCCTACCGGTCACTCGCTCTCAGCTCTGCCTTCGAATGAGTCCGTAGAGCCGAGTGGCCCGTATCCAGAGCTTGTGGGCTGCCTCATGTACCTGATGACCTGCACTCGTCTTGACCTTGCATACCCTCTTAGCATCCTCGCACGCTATGTCGCTCCTGGCCGTCACCGGAAGGAGCACATGGATGCCGCTAAGAGGGTGTTGCGCTACTTGTGCAGTACGTCGGGCATGGGGCTAGTGCTTGGAGGGCGAGACCGAGTTGTTCTCACAGGACACTCAGACGCTTCTTGGGCAGACGACCAGGCCACTCAGCGGTCGTCTCAGGGTTACACCTTCAGCCTTGGCTCCGGTTCAGTTTCTTGGCGTTCTACACGTTCTTCTTCAGTTCTCAGCTCCAGTTGTGAGGCTGAGATCTACGCCACAGCCATGGCGGCCCAGGAGCTGCGCTGGCTCACCTACCTGCTGACTGACTTGGGAGAGCGGCCTCGTTCTCCTCCAGTGCTGTACGTCGACAACAAGGCTGCCATTGCCTTGTGTGAGGAGCACAGACTGGAGCACAGAACGAAGCACATCGCTCTGCGGTACTTTCTGGCTCGTGAGCTGCAGCAGCGTGGTCAGCTTTGTCTGCGTTACGTGGCCACTCAGGCCAACACTGCTGACGTGTTCACCAAGGCGCTTCAGCCTTGTGACCATCAGCGCTTCTGTACTCTTCTAGGCCTTGTGCCTACTGGACCTCACTTGCTTACTTCTTGACTTTGCTTGTACTGTGATCTCTATATATATACCTGCATGCTTTCACTTGCTAGGTTGTGATCACTGTACCTCTTGCTCTACTATCAAACTGCATGTGAACTGGTCTTGTGACCACTTGTTTGTGCTCGGAATTTGTGTGGTATCCCTTGAGATCCACCCTGAGCTTGCTTGTGCTTTGCTTTGCTTTGACTGGTCTTGTGACCCCTTGTTCTCCCCCACTTTGCCTATGGGGGTGTGTCAAACATTATATCTGTTGTTGTTGTTTAGGCTACAGTGGGTTAGCCTTTAGGGGGTACACAAATTCTAGGGTTGCATATTTGTACTCACATTCTTGCTAGTCATTCTCATTCCTGCCAGTTAGTTTCAACAGCTGATTCAGCAACGTAATCACTACTAATCCTCCTCAACAACGCACGAGATGAATGCTACACACAAACGCAAATGCGGCGTGAAGTCCACAGTTCCCCTGTTTCACGCGTTGCTTGACTGACAACTTCGAAAGACTAGAATCTAGATGGTGTTTTGTGGATCTTAGTCAGCATATCAATCACTGCAGCGCGGTACTGTACTGTACCCTAGACGGGCTGAGGAAGTCTGACTCGAGAGACTAGGGGCGCGAAAGTGGCCACCGATGCCCTCGAGAATTTTGCTCAATCACGCGAAAGCGCAGTTTGATTTATTTTTGCTACGTGGCGAGCCTATGATCGCGTGAACCGCGATCTGTTTTATTGGCGGTGTTCGCCAGCACATTTCCAAGCAAAAAAGATGGGATAACGACGGGATCAGGAAGGTACGTCTCGCCTTCCTGATCCCGTCAGTTAGGGTTCGTTCACCTCCGTCAGCCGGGTCAGCCCGAAAAAATGCTGCCGAACCTCTTATGCCGTCCGAACCTCTTAAAAACGTGAGGGCGTGGCGAACGCCTCCAATTTTCATCCACTTCGAAGTGCATCACCGCATATGGAAACGGGGTCGCAGCTTCCTCCCCTGGCAAAAACAAACCCACGACGATGCCATCGCCATCCACCTCTCCACGGTGAATAGCGATGGCATGGCTGTGGCATTGCACAGCACAGGGGAACCACTGACAGCCCCAAATGTTTGACGAATGGGGGTTAGTTTACCCCCAACTTTCCTATTCCGAACACACCTTCGAGCTGCTCAAGCAACGGCAGTACTTCAAAATCAATCGCGATCCTTTCCCCTGTCACAAACCTGGATTGAGTTGGTTTCCTTTTTTTTTTTTTTCGCTTGTTACCCTGGTTCGTTTTTTGCCTTCGGTCTGGCAATGGTCAGTGGCGCAAAAATTTCGCGCCACTAGATCAGGAAGGTGGGGCTGGGGGTTCCATATGCGGTTGCGAAATTTCCCGTTTTGGGAGTTGGAGTTTCGCGGACCGCATAACGCCCAGACCTCTTGGCGGGGTTTCGACCCCGGTTCCGGATGTGGTCATCATGCCGATGCCGCCAAAATGCCGTCCGTTTTCAAAGTTCCTGGCGAACACCGCCATTGTTAGGACGTGTCTCGGTTCGCCTCGGGTTGCCTCGATCAGACACGATCAATAACTTCCAGGAAGGTACAGAGGCGATTTCATGCAATCAGGGGCAAACACTTGATCGCGATCAGCTGATCGCCCCAACTCGATCAACCGCGAAAGCAGCCCAATCAAACACAATCACAGACAACCAACGACGATCACTTCATTGCATTTGATTGGGGTACTACGCGACGCTGTCAAACAATTACATCGGTCGGCAGGGATTCGTGAAACCCTCGCGAATACCCCGCTGTGGCAAGATTGTTGGTGGAAGGTTCTGGAACTGCAGCGTTTCTGGGTTGCCCCGTTTTCGCGACATTACAGGGAAACACTCAAATTTGCTAAATCCATCACGAGGGGTTCGCAGTCGCCAAAATGGGCCCGAAGATGGCAGGAAATGTATGTATGCCTGCTGTGTACCCTCGTGGAGAGTTCGAGGAGAAATCTTTTCTGATCGGGCGGCGCGAGCTATCCAAACAAAGGCACCCCGATCAGATCAGCCCCGACCAGATCACAGCCGACCAGAGGCGAACCGAGACACGTCCTTATCACAAACTTCAAGAGAAATTTAGTTAAGTTCTGTTCTGCGCTTCCCGCGCGCAAAAATAAAACCCCTATAGGTAAGGCATGCGTTAGGGATGCATCAACCCTAAACACCTAGAGGCAAGGTGTTTAGGGTTGATGCCTCCCTAACGCATGCCGGGCCCACATGGGTCTGTAGGAAAGTAACCCTATAACGATGTTCGCAAAAATTACAGCGAGCGTCGTCGATTTCGCTAAGATTTTTCGAATTTGATGGCCGTTTGACGTGGCCGCCTACAAACCGACGCCCAGTCGACTCGAAACGGCCAGGTATCTGACACGTCGGTGCGACATTTGGGTATCGAGTAACGCACGACTCAAAGCGACAGAACGTGCGATATTTGGGTACTAAGTCTAGTGTGGGGTGCAAATGTGCGACACCGTCGCACATTTCAGTCCGGTTGGGCGACTGCAAATGTGACACCTGCAAATCGGCCATTACATTTGTCACATCTGCAATTTTGCATAATGCTGGCCGTTTAGTGGTCTTCCATGGTATCGACCACTCAGTCGCCTTTCGCGAAAGAAAAAACAGCCACTTGGTCGACGAAATATCGGCAATTTGCCAATTTCGCAATGCGCTGGCAATGTTACACGCCCTTACAAGAGCACTCAGTAGACGGGCGACATGTGTGTGAAACGAGTTTTGGCTTTAGTAAATGTTTGCGTACCTTCGCCCTCGTCGCTCCAGGCAGAATTGCGATTGTAAGATGAAAGTGCAATAAATTGGAATGTGGGGGTTTTACTTTCGTAACCAGGTCAACACTATGATGACATGGATTCCTTGTTGTTTATGAAATGTAGATGTTGACTTCCCCATTTTGGTGACCGTACTCCGAAAATTTTCACGATGCCCAATTTAGTCACCCCACGGACAAAACCCGACTGTTTATCATTTTTTTTTTTGTGATAGGCTGATCATCGACTGTACTGAAAACCCGAGGGCCGAACCTTCGGCTCCTGACCAGGAGGCCAGATTCGGAGCTGCCCCTGGGGACCGCCCCATGCCAGAGCACCCAATCAAGCGGCGTGGCTTGGGGGAACCTAGCTGACTCAGAGAGCTGCCGAGCCGGGACCCAGTTCCTCCCTTGGCCTGGTTACTATGCGACCAGTGCTCAGGGTTGTTTTTATCAGGGTACTTACCCCGATTTCAAGGTGATTTCAGGCCTGTCACCTTGCGGAGACTGAAATTTCAGATTTAATGAGTTTTCAATACTGATCCATTCAGAGTAATACTTTAGGGAACCCTCAATTCTTGTATACACTCTCAGAGTAGTATTTTTACGGTCCCTGTGATTACAGAGTACGAGTCTTGTGGACCTCGAATGAGACATTATCGGGGTGAAGGTTCCAGAAAACTTCGTACGAATACCTCGCATGTACGTAGGCGGTGTTCGCCAGCACATTTCCAAGCAAAAAAGATGGGATAACGACGGGATCAGGAAGGTACGTCTCGCCTTCCTGATCCCGTCAGTTAGGGTTCGTTCACCTCCGTCAGCCGAGTCAGCCCGTAAAAATGCTGCCGAACCTCTTATGCCGTCCGAACCTCTTAGAAACGTGAGGGCGTGGCGAACGCCCCCAATTTTCATCCAATTCGAAGTGCATGACCGCATATGGAAACGGGGTCGCAGCTTCCTCCCTTGGCAAGAACAGTCCCCCGACGGTGCCATCGCCATCCACCTCTCCACGGTGAATGGCGATGGCATGGCTGTGGCATTGCACAGCACAGGGGAACCACTGACACCCCCAAATGTTTGACGAATGGGGGTTAGTTTACCCCCAACTCTCCCATCCCGAACACACCTTCGAGCTGCTCAAGCAACGACAGTACTTCGAAATTACTTCGAGTCTGGTTTGTGAGTGAGTTGAGTACGAGGGGTGATGGGGTTGTGTTTGAGCTGGTTGTTGTCGTTGTTGTTGTTGTTGTTGTTGTTGTTTTTTTTTTTTTTTTTTTTTTTTTTTTTACCCTGGTTTGTTTTTAGCCTTCGGTCTGGCAATGGTCAGTGGCGCAAAAATTTCGCGCCACTAGATCAGGAAGGTGGGGCTGGGGGTTCCATACGCGGTTGCGAAATTTCCCGTTTTGGGAGTTGAAGTTTTGCGGACCGCATAACGCCCAGACCTCTTGGGGGGACCCCGGTTCCGGATGTGGTCATCATGCAGATGCCGCCAAAAGGCCGTCCGTTTTCAAAGTTCCTGGCGAACACCGCCGTAATCACCCCCCACCCCCCGCTTCATCGGTAAGAAGTTTCTTTGAGCTTTCGTTCTGATACACCCACCATCGAGATCGTACAGTGCCAACTCGAGCGAACACAGCACCAGGTATCGCATTTGAGTACACTCTCTTCTCGACAAAACTCGCGAGTTCAAAGGGTTGATTGCCAGCCGTAACTGTACGAAAGTAAAATTAACAGAATGTTGTGTTACAAGATTTCTAGCAAGCATGTCACACAACGAAAGTGCGAATTTCCCAACGTATCGGCGATCGATAAAAACCAGCGACATTTGAAGTGTCGCATTTCAGGTTGACCGAATTCGCGTGTTTTTTGTCGCGCCAAAACGGGTGAACAAATACAGTTGAGTCATTGCGAGGGGTGTAAATTATTGCACACAAGTGTATCCAGCGTCATGACATGTTCAGCTTCGATAATGCACAGCGTGTTAATACTCTGATCCTGACTTCTTGACCCTGGACAATCAGACTATAGAACTTTCCAACACTGAGCAATCGGGGTGATGTTTTTTTCTGGAAAATATGCACCCATAATACCAAGGGAAAATATTTCCCAGATTCAGGAAGGCGTAATTTGAAACGTCAGCCCTGCCAGTGCTCTCGCGAGGCGTCACCTCAAGGACTTGGCGTGAACTACCATGAAATCGGAAAAAGGAAAGCGGTAGCGTCTGCGAAATCAGATCCCAAATCGCCGATCGTCACTGTTTCAGTGCGCCCGGAAATTGTTACGAAAGGTACAAAACAGATTAATTACACACATCAAAATATTGAGAAAATCTGTAAACCATAAATGTAGATGCACACTCCAAGGAAATTACTAACATTCATAAAAAAAAACCTTGGTTTTTGAAGGGGGTTCGAAGGGGTGTACATTTCAGGTGTTTTGGTTGGCGAAGTTCCGAAGCCTTATCGCGACCAATCGCGGAATAAAATCGGAACGCGTTTGTTTGTCGAAGTCGAAATCTAATCCGCGACTCCGGTACATTGCCGTTTATTTGAAGCGTGCCAAATTTGTTGTGATTTTGTAATTGGTTTTTTAAGCTTTGACTTCCCTAAAATGTGTCTGCTTAAAAATATGCTGGCCATTTTATTACAAGATAAATGCATCACATTTGATACTTATTAAGGAGATAGGTACTGTCCAGATGGAATGCCTTCACCACATGGACGTGGCGGAGCAGCGCTTCAATCGGAATCACGGAGTACGCGTACATTTCTGTTGTCCACTTGAGGCGAAGGCATCCTGTTGCTGTATCCTCTCCGCTTGCATTCCAATATCTAACGTAAGCCAGCTCCTCCCTCTCTCCACGTATTTTTGTATGGAACAACAGAAGCAACCTT
The DNA here is from genome assembly GCA_947470075.1 of Closterium sp. Yama58-4. Taxonomy (NCBI): domain Eukaryota; kingdom Viridiplantae; phylum Streptophyta; class Zygnematophyceae; order Desmidiales; family Closteriaceae; genus Closterium; species Closterium sp. Yama58-4. The sequence goes on from CANIUD010000033.1 coordinate 401,088, forward strand.
GCATACCACTCCTCTCTCCGACCATACCTTACACCCTCCACTGCAACATCCGAGTACCATGGCCTCTCAAAATAGTCAGGGGTCGCTCGAACGAAGTGAGAAACTCTTGAGAAGCTGGCGTCGTCTGCTGCAGGGATTGCCAGCGATGCATGGGCCTGCATAACAGTTGATGTTAGTCATGTATGATACGAGCCAGCCAAATGATGGTTGATTGCATACACTTGCAACTACTTACTCGAATCTTGGTGACGCATCCTGCATAACGCATAAGCGCATCCTTGAGGGCTGCTTGGGCACGAGGGTGTTGCTTGGCCCACTTCCTTGCAAACCAGTTGGTGGAGGTGGGTTCTTCTGGTAACTCCACAGGGAGGAGGTATGACTCCTTGATGAGCGTCCGTGTGTCGGTCTCAATCGCCTGCCAACATATGCTATTGATATTATTACATTCTGAGTTCATATCCATGCAATTCAAGCACTAAACAGATTTACCTGCCGCATGGCGGTGTCCCGGCCAGCAGGATCATCCACCGGCACCACATCCGGAATGCGCCTAGCATGGAACTTCATGATCTGCCCATCTACATTGCGCTTGTTGGACCGACGGTAGATCCTCTTTACCAACGGTCCGTGCAAGTGCTCGAACATGTTGGTGCTGAATTCAGTCACATGACCCGCGCGACGTATGGAGTCGACGTAGTGTGACATGAGATGTGTTTTCACAAGGCACCAAGAGGATGGCTGCTTTGGAAACGCAGCCTGCAACTGCTCAACGAGCCTGATGAGAGTGGGAGATGACAACACATGCAATCACAGAGTCTACTTATTCATATCGTTTTCCTTTTCCTGATCCTTTCCTATCAAAGTTTAGCACCAAACATCCTCACAACATTGCCTACTACAAGAGCACATTTACAGTAGCCAAGCATTCATCCCATGCACGGGGGTTTACATGCATGGTATTATTACCGAGAGGCCATCTTCTTCAGCTCCCGGAGGGACCGCTCAGTGTGCCTCTGAGGCTGGAAGCACAGGATGTACCAGCCAAGATAGGCACGAACGGCATCCATCTGGGGCTGGCGAAGCAGGCCAGCAAAGACAAACACCATGACCTGCAAAGAATGTGGATAGCAGCAAAGGGGAGGGTGAGCACAGATGGTGTGAGGAGTTGGGACAAACAATGGCAGCACTCGCAGACTACTTGAGGGTTTAGGCTAGGACAAGCAACAGGGAATGGAGGGTTCATACCTGCATGACGGCCCTGTGCTCATAGGCCGCGACACATGCTCCGGTCTCGAAATAGGCGCTCTCCGGCAGGCGCATGTGATTCAGGCGCGTGCGGTCGCGAATGAGGGACAGGCGCCTGCCCATACACATCAGTTCAGCGGTGGCAAAAGGGCAGAAAACATGTCAGTAATAGGACAGAACTTATGGTTTGAGTTCCAGTGACTAAGAGCAACGAATCCAATCCCCAAAACACTGACCTGTCCATCTGCTTCACACGCCGCTTCTTCATCTTGCGCACGACAGCCACAATGTGGCTCATGATGCCCAGGTCCGCCTGGTGCATGATGTCAGGCATGACCACGAGGTAGGGATTGCCCCACGCGGTCCCTGGGACATCCCACTTCCAGAGCACGCACTGGAAATGGGGATGTGGTGAGGAATGGAGGAGAGATGTACGTGAGAGTGGATAGCTAACCTCATCCACAAGTGGGGTGAATTCAATTGGGCAGAGCACATTTGGCAATTCATGACGCGGCGGGCGAGAGCATAGACTACTCATGGGCCGGGGAAACAGGTCGCTCACCTCAACAGGGTAGGTAGAGTAGGCCTTGCACGGGTTGTCCTGGCTAGTTGTCGTCCCAGCCGCCTCGTTAACGATCCATTGCTGCTGTTCAGGCGTGCGCGGCGTGTTCCGTGCCTTGACCGCACTCAGATGCTCCTGTTGTAGCACGGGGGTTTAGGATGGGATAGAAAAGGTAAGGGTGGTAGCTATGTGGGTTCTATCAGGCGACCCACAAACGAGAATGTATTTGAATGCGTGCAGATGGCATGTGACCTCACCTTTGCAGCATAGCAGATGCTGCACGGCATCCGCGATCCATGCGAGAGTGTGCAACTGATCTTGCCGCTCTCGGGGTAGTCGCACACCCAGGCGTACAGCAGGGGGCGCACGGTTTGCCAATCACCGAAAGGGTCCCTGAGACGGAACCCGCTGCAAGGAACAGGTAGAGTGGCAACAGGAATTCGGGTTACGGCTTTCAGGGAGGAACGACGAGGGGCAAAGGGCCATGCTACATACAGAGAGGGTTTGCATACCATGCAGGTGGTGAGATGATGTGTTAGGAAGATGCAAACCGAGTACGGACCTGGCGATGCCATCAAGAAGCGGCTGCAGCACGGTGATGACGCATCGCTGGAAGAGCATCACCTTCTCCACGGCAGACATTGCAGACGGGGGGATAGGAAGGAGGGCAAGTAGTGTGTGCCCGGCTTTCCCCCATCGCTTGGCCTGGGAGATGTTGGCCAGCGTCATCATGAGCGGCCACGCCTTCTTCCGGCCGTTGTTGCTCATGTGCGTCACATCGGAATATAAGATGATCCCCCCCACAACTTCGGACCAACCGAAGTGTTCCTGCAGTGCACGACAAAGCGGCAACGGACACACAGTTTAACACTCAAGATGCTCTTGACAGATCAGTGCAGCGACCGGGGCATGAGGAAGGATTGGGTTTGGGGTGGCAACGTGGTCTTTCCTTACCTGAGCATCATTCCACCACGTTCCTGTTTCAGGCGTGGTATAGCAACGGCCGCCTGCGTCAGGGTCCTCATCAACACGCGCCTTGAGCTTGAAGCCGGGCGCGTTGTTGGGATGTCCAAACATTTCAGCGAATGCCTGGTGTACGGTGGCGAAGGCAGGTGAGAGGAGAGGCATGGTTAGTGGCGGTGAAGGTGGGTGTACGGTTAATACAAGGATAACTACGTACATGCAAACCCAGTGTGCCTCATCATCATTTCACGGCCTTGAATGCAAAGGCGGCTTACCTGGACTGAGTTTTGAAAGAGCAAGCGCTGTGGTGGATGACCGTCAATCTCGAAGGTTGCCACCGACCATCCGCGGTTGAGCCCTGCCAAGCGCTCCATCTCGAACCGCTCCAGATCCTTGCAGTTCCGGAGCTCCGAGATCACAAGAGGCGCAAGGCCGGGCTCTACGACTAGCTGAAGCAGGCCGTTGATGTCAACCTCGGCCATTCCCATTCCGCCATTCACGCGCCGAACGAAATGCAGCAGCTTCAACGCGAGCGGATTGAGGGGCGTGGCATTGCTCTGTCCGGAGATGATTGATGGCGGCGCGGCATGACTCCCTTCGGGCCGGCTCTCAGGATGGTCACTCGTGTCAGCCGCGGGAGCTCCTGGTTGTGGTTGATGTTCATCTTCAGGAGGCCCCTCGTTCACGTCGTTGGGAGTTTCGTCAACGTCAGCTTCAGACATGCGTGGAGGACCGCTCTCACTGACGACGTTGGATGCGTTAGACGCTGTAGGTGAACCGGGAGCGGCTGGAGCGTCCGACAGAATGTCGTGGACGAATAGCAGAGCGTGTAGACCGGCGGTCGGTGCAGATCGCGTGGGCCTTGCCACGGCGGATAGTCCTTGGCAAGGGGTCCTCCGTGACTTATGACCGCCATAAACTTGGGCGTTGGGGAACCATCTGTTGCAGAACTCGCAGACGACGCCTGGTAAAGAGCCCATGTGTTACGGATCCGTTGTAGAGTCGAGAAATCGCTTAAGAAGCTACTAGCCGTGATGAAGCTTGTGAACGCATTAAGTACTCTGTTCAAGAAGCCAGTGACAGCTACACGATCATCGCCAATGCGCGCACTGTGGTGGGCGGCTTGTATCACTGCACGACTGGCACTTGACGTTGGCGCTAATGTTTATGACTGGCTAACAATGTCGAGCCGCGTGCTCGTTACCAGGCACGATACAGACCGCCCACCTCACGGGCCGTCTTCCCTACAAGGCGTGTCGCCCCCGTCTAGAGTGACCACGACGTGAGCAGAGGAGAATGGACTGGATCTTAAGTCTCACGGTCGTGTAAATGCGTCGCGAGCACGGTGAGAAGGACGTGCCTATTGAGTCAAGAACTTGTGTTTATGACCCGTGCGTGAGAGTCGAGGGGGATTTTGGAAGAGCGGGAAGAGATCCGTTTGGATCTGTGATTGTGTCGCGAATTCGATATAGGGGGGAAATCGGCATCACGTAGGTGAGCTCAAGAGGCTTCAAACAAACATGGAAATGCAAATGTACAATTACAACTTAAAGACACTCAAGTCATTCATAACTAGTAAACATTCATATCCTCCGGACTCATGTTGAACAACCCTTACTTGATAACGATACGGGAAGTACCCAATAACTCCATGCCCTAACGTATGATTGTTGCGTGGAGCGAATACCTATAGCGTGACTCTCGAGGTGTAGTGTACCTCTATGCACCGTGCTGTATGAATATGCAAGAATGGATGACAATGTCGTACAATAGCACAATGGTTTCAATGTCCACGCAATGTTGGATGCCAATGCAACACCATACCACAACGGATTCACCATGTCGCGCAACCCGCAGGCCTGAACGCTGCATCGTCGCACAGTCTAACCATGGCTGTCGATAACGCATCTACGCTTGTGCGTTGGGCCTGTGCTTCATACCACTCCTTCCAAGCACCCTGTTCAATGTCTGTGCAAGAATGGATGCCAATGCAACACCATACCACAACGGATTCACCATGTCGCGCAACCCGCAGGCCTGAACGCTGCATCGTCGCACAGTCTAACCATGGCTGTCGATAACGCATCTACGCTTGTGCGTTGGGCCTGTGCTTCATACCACTCCTTCCAAGCACCCTGTTCAATGTCTGTGCAAGAATGGATGCCAATGCAACACCATACCACAACGGATTCACCATGTCGCGCAACCCGCAGGCCTGAACGCTGCATCGTCGCACAGTCTAACCATGGCTGTCGATAACGCATCTACGCTTGTGCGTTGGGCCTGTGCTTCATACCACTCCTTCCAAGCACCCTGTTCAATGTCTGTGCAAGAATGGATGCCAATGCAACACCATACCACAACGGATTCACCATGTCGCGCAACCCGCAGGCCTGAACGCTGCATCGTCGCACAGTCTAACCATGGCTGTCGATAACGCATCTACGCTTGTGCGTTGGGCCTGTGCTTCATACCACTCCTTCCAAGCACCCTGTTCAATGTCTGTGCAAGAATGGATGCCAATGCAACACCATACCACAACGGATTCACCATGTCGCGCAACCCGCAGGCCTGAACGCTGCATCGTCGCACAGTCTAACCATGGCTGTCGATAACGCATCTACGCTTGTGCGTTGGGCCTGTGCTTCATACCACTCCTTCCAAGCACCCTCTTCATGTCTGTGCAAGAATGGATGCCAATGCAACACCATACCACAACGGATTCACCATGTCGCGCAACCCGCAGGCCTGAACGCTGCATCGTCGCACAGTCTAACCATGGCTGTCGATAACGCATCTACGCTTGTGCGTTGGGCCTGTGCTTCATACCACTCCTTCCAAGCACCCTGTTCAATGTCTGTGCAAGAATGGATGCCAATGCAACACCATACCACAACGGATTCACCATGTCGCGCAACCCGCAGGCCTGAACGCTGCATCGTCGCACAGTCTAACCATGGCTGTCGATAACGCATCTACGCTTGTGCGTTGGGCCTGTGCTTCATACCACTCCTTCCAAGCACCCTGTTCAATGTCTGTGCAAGAATGGATGCCAATGCAACACCATACCACAACGTAGTCACGTTTGTTACTATTGATAATCGTGTTAGAATGTCGTCCGCTGGCCCTAAAGCATTGTGGCAAAGCCTAAAAGTGGACAGTACATCTGTCCCAAGTAATAATTCTGGACGGTCGTTGTGTGTGTGACATAAGAATCACCGATTAACTTACCCCAACCCCGTAGTAAACCATTTGCAACTTAGAGTTTGTTGAAATGCATTGTTGTATGTTTGAATAAAATTTAGCTTCTGCGTGTAACACTGTGCGGTCTCGAAAACACTGTACTTTCGCACTGTAGGTTTCACACCGGTTTTACCCTTTGTAGTGATTGATGCGTTGGCAACCGTGATTGGCCGACGCATCTCAAACGATTCCCCCCGCAACACAGTCATCAGCCAAGAGGTACTTCAGCCATTGAGCGGCTGAGATCGAGCGGAATGTGGGTTTATGCTAGGGTGGCTACACGTACACCATCCAATATAGCCTGATAGGGTTACATGACTCTCTCTAGTCTCGCAACCCACCCCAACCACCCTCATGCCCCACCCACCTGCTTCCGTCACTCCCTGGGCCAACACTTTGACGCTGCTCGTTGCCTTGACACACGCCTCTCCAGATCGGCCTTAGCGCGAAGCATAGTGGCTACTATGACAGTTTTAGTTGAAGCGGCGGTTTTCGGAAACACATAACAGTGATAGACCGTCGATAATCCCATCGTGGGATTCAGTTGCAGAACCCTTTCGAAACCGGCTCAACCCTTCCGCGCGATTTGCAACTTTGCTCCTCCCACAATTACCATGACACGTGCAACACGTCTACAAGCAATGGAGGAGGAACAGGCCGGACGCCGTGCGACAAGGACGATGTCGAAGCGGAACGATAGGGAGGGTGGCGCCGGCACCAAAAAAACTAATGCATCCGTCGCGCGTGGCAAGGGGATGAAAAAAGTGGTGGCAAAGAAGGTCGCCCGCGGTCAAAAGAAGTCCGGCATGAAGGCGGGAGACAACGGGAAGCAACCAACGGCACGCAACCGTGTTTCTACAGTGAACAAAGAGGCGGATCATGCCTCTGCTGGAACCGAGCCCGGTCCGACTAACGAGGGCACCAGTGGTGGCAACGAAGATCCGGGGCGAGGGAGCGCAAGTCTTGCAGTCCCGTCGGCGGAGATGGAGGGATCGGCGACGGAGGGCAATCACGGAGGCGATCCCCGCGCCGAGCATGCCGCAACCAAGGAGTCCGAGGCGGCGGCAACGCAACACCATCTGACGTTGCTCCAGCCGACCGTGGTCGAAGTTTCTGCAGCCGTGCTGGATAAGGACAAGGTGGGGGAGCTCGAGTCGGTGGGGCTGGTCGGTGGCTCTCCACCTTCTGGTGGACGGGGGAGGCGTAAGCAGAGGAAGAGCGATGGGGAGGACGATTATGACACCGCCGTGCCCGGGGACCTCATTACGCGGGCGAAAAGGCGGCAGACGACAGGTAGTGCTGACGACGCCGGAGGCGCGGCAGTTGGGACACCACGAGGCGCCAAGGAAGCTAGTGGCAAGGCGGGCAGTCAAGCATTGCGCCAGAAGGGCCGACCCGCAGCAAGAAAAGCATCCGGCGGAAGGAGAGGCAAGAAAGCAGCGACGGGAACAAAGCCGAAACGGGGCGATGAAGACCCCGGTGATGCGGAGGAGGAGGAGGATGAGGAGGAGGATGCGGAGGGAGAGGAGGATGCAGAGGAAGCGGAGGAGGATGACGCGGATGTTGGGGAGGATGAAAAAGATGAGAATGATGGCGGGGAGGACGAAGAGGAGGAGGAGGAGGAGGAGGAGGATGAGGAGGAGGAGGAGGAGGAGGAGGAGGAGGAGGAGGAGGAGGAGGAGGAGGAGGAGGAGGAGGAGGAGGAGGAGGAGGCGGAGGAGGAGGAGGAGGAGGAGGAGGAGCAGGGTGACGACGAGGAGGAGGATGTGGAGGAGGAGGAGGAGGAGGCAGCAGAGGAGGAGGAGGAGGAGGAGGAGGAGGAGGAGGAGGAGGAGGAGGAGGAGGAGGAGGAGGAGGAGGAGGAGGATGTGGCTCCAGTGAAGGGACGGGGCGGGCGTGGCAGACGGGTGAGTGGTACAGGGAAGGAGGGGGGCCGGACTCGCCCTTCCCGAAAGCGCGGGGCAGTTGACGCTGCGCGCGGCGAAGCAGCAGGCAAACCGAAGGCGCGTAAGGTGAAGATCAAAAGTGAAGGGGTTGGTAAAAAGCAAGGGAGCCAGGGAGCAAAAGGGGATGGAGGAGGAAAGGGTGGCCGCGCCAAAGGGGTTCCAAAGGGTACCAGCAAGAAAGAACCTGCCGGTAAACGTCGCAGCGTCCGCCAAAGCACCCCGCGGAAAGGTGGCAACAAGAAGGCGCAGGCTGCCCCAAAACCGAAGGGACAGCAGAAAGGTGAGCATTGTGTCCAATAAAACTGGCGTGACGTGTTGAACCATCTGCTAAACCGTGCCAAAAAACACCCTTTTTTCACATTGTTTCTCCCATGTAGGGAAGGAGAAGGTCGACGAATCTGCCAAGCAAGGTAAACCCTCTTGTCCCAAACCAGTACAACCCTGAACCCGATCTAGATTCAAACCTTTCAGAATATGCATGCATGTCTGGCCCCGCCTTGAAACCGATCTACTCTAATTTTTGTTTCCGGCTCCCTCTACATCTCAGCCCCTCGCATTACAGGCATTGGGCCACCCGTAAGCATGCAACGAATGCATCTAACGAAGGCTGCCGGAAGAGCGAGTGTTACACCGCTCTCCTCCGGAGCACCAAGGTACTACACGCCATGGGCTGGCCCGAGCAAAGTCGCTGCGACGGCACCAGACGCGCCAAGAGGACAAGAATCCGAATCCCCTCCACCCGCCCACATCACGCAGTCCCCACTCGCCTCACCCTCATACCAATTTCGGCAACTCCACGCTTCTCCTGTCCGGGGCAACGCGGTCTCCCCTCTCGCCGATCCTTCGCGCGGGCATCAGGCAGGCAGTCATGCCAATCCCTTCCCTGAGCTCCCCTTTTCTCGCCAGCGTGATAGTGTGAGGGCACACGGGACTGCTGCAGAAGACGTTGACCCCCTTGGCCAGAGGGGGGTTTCTTCACACCCTTTTCCTCCGCACATGGGTGCCCTAGGTGAAAGTGCGGAGCACGAGCAGTTTGTTACACGGGAGGAGTTCCAGGCGCTGCGGTCTGAGATGTACGCCATGTTTGCACAGCTCGGCCTGCGTCGTGGAGTACCTGCCAGCTATGCCAGCGGGTCGGCAGCCCTGCCTATGGCTGGTACCCCGCCGCCGATGAGTGCCGTGGACAAGGCACGAGTGCTAGTGTTGCAGGAGACAAACCCATTCCCGGTATGTGGCGGGCCACATGGGGCGGGTTGGGGTTGACGTGGCAGCAAGGGCGGGGTTGGGGCTGACGTGGCGGTTTCGAAGGGAACACGGGAGCGGCGCGTGACGAGGCGACGCGTATCAGGTGAGTGGGGGGTGACGTGGCATGGGGTGGGTGGGTGTGACGTGGCAAGTGGCGCGGCATGTTGGTGGACGTGGCGGATGCGGGTTGGGTGTGACGTGGCAAAAGGTGAGGGCTGGGATATGACGTGGCGGTGTGAAAGGGTGCAAGGGAGTGCCGCATGACGGCGCGAGGCGTTTCAAGTGGGTGGGGGGTGACGTGGCTCTTGGTGGGGGGTGTGACGTGGCAAGTAGGGCGGGTTGTTGGCGGATGCAAAAGGGTGTGACGCGGCAGAATGTGAGGGTTGGGGCTGACGTGGCGGATGCAGGTTGGTGTGACGTGGCGGAAGGTGAGGGTTGGGGATGACGTGGCACCCTAAAAGGGTACACGTGAGCGGCGCATGACGAAGCGAGGCGTCTCAGGTGGGTGGGGGGTGACGTCGCTGTTGCTGGCTAGTTGACGTGGCAAGTAGGGCGGGTTGTTGGCGGATGCAAAAGGGTGTGACGTGGCGGCATGTGAGGGTTGGGGATGACGTGGAGGTTTGGAATGGTACACAGGAGCGGCCACTGACGAGGCGACGCGTGTCAGGTGGGTGGGGGGTGACGTGGCATGGGGTGGGTGGGTGTGACGTGGCACGTGGGGCTGATTGTTGGTGGACGTGGCGGATGCAGGAGGGTATGACGTGGCACGTGGGGCTGGTTGGTGGACGTGGCGGACAAGGAGGGTGTGACGTGGCGGAAGGTGAGGGTTGGGTCTGACGTGGCAGTTAGAAATGGTACACGTGACCACTGCGCATGACGAAGCGAGGCGTGTCAGGTGGGTGGGGGGTGACGTGGCTTGTGGTAGGGGGGTGTGACGTGGCAAGTGGGCCGGGTTGTTGGTGGACGTGTCGGATGGCGCAGGGTGTGACGTGGCAAGTTTACACAGTGTTGCTAGTCACCATCCCATGGTCACGCAGCCACCCTCATAACTGCTGGTTTCTCTCTCCCATGTCGTCTTGTATACCTTACACCCCTGCGCAGAACAAAGCCTACTTAGTGTGCTCTCAGCTCCTGTTTCTGAACCCCCCGGAGAAAATACAGTACTACCCTGCACCGGAGGAAGTGTTCGAAGCGTTCTCTGTCCACTTGTCTGCAGAAGGGCTCGAGGCAATGAAGCTGCTGTGGTTGCACAATGACAAGTCAACCATGGGAGTCTTCAACCACCAGCTGTCCTCAACAAGGTCAACTATCAACTCCACCCTCAGGCCAGCAGCATACACCGGCATGGGCCTTGCCGATTACAGCCATCTCGTGGATAGCCTGCCCACTGAGCTACACCCAACGACCTGGTTCGACGACGATCAACTCCTAGCCGAGTACAGAGATGGTATGTGCAGTGCAGCTCGAAAACACAATATGCCCTACCATATGCCAGTTGGCAGCTACATATGACCGTGCAATGTGGCTCACCCTGACTCTCATCCCCCCATTTGATCTCTCTACAAAACCCTTTCCAACCCATACCCTCCCTGCCAAAAAGCAGAACAGTGGGCCCTCAACTGGCACTTTGACAAGGCCACCGGGACACCCTTCAGCAACCCCTTGTTCGCTTATGCGTTCAAGCTCTCCTTCAAGAGGGGCGGGGCGGTGTTCACCAAGTTCAAGAGACGCATGGTGGCATGGGGCCTGTTTTCGGTAAGGATGTAGATATGTGTTTGTACCCCCATGCCTCATCCCCTTAACCCCTTGCCTGTACTTCAGCTAAAACCCTGGTCGATTAGGCCTTTGCAGTTACGTAGATAGTGACGACTGCATCACCGCTTTCAGTTGCCTCATTTACCCGTAACCTACCCTCCTCATAAACATCCACCCAACCCTACACCACATTGCAGATCGAGTGGCCCCTTCTGCAGGATAAGCGTCGCAAGCGAATCAGTAGCCAGCCGAAGCAGAACAGGCCAGACTACCAGGAGTGGTGCGAAAAGGTCAAACAGATGATCCATTTTGCTGTCGTGGAGCGGAGGATCCCCCACGATCCGGCTGTGGGCGCGTTCGTCTTTCCAAACAAGTTCTTCATCGACGACGGCGACCTTGGAGATGTCGTCCTTGCCCACCGGGCGCTTTCAAGGCCCGCCTGTGCGTAGGCTATTTGACCTGGTGCTAAGACTGCTTGTTGCTAGAATGCTGAATAATGGTTCTTGTAAACCGCAATAATAAATGCAATTTTGAAATCATCAATTTCCAAAATGAACAAATTCAGAATTTAGTTTTGAATAATTTGGTCACGAATTTGCAACAAAACGGATTGCGCCCGAATGTCATCCGGAAAAGCTCGCGTGCCAAATTGGAACTTGAACCGCACCAAGCCTTGTCGCGAGATGTGTCTCGGAGCTCCTATCAAATGACTCCAACCGTCGGTCGAAATTGGGTCCGGATTTTTTTACGCGAAGACAATCGCAATCAAAATTCGTCCAAACTTGGCATAGGGTTTTTGTGATGTTTCTTACCGCGCACCACTACCAATCGTTTCTTTGTCCATTACTGCTAATGACGTTTCGCCGCCTTCGTGCGCCACATTTCCCAAACCATGCTAGGTTGTCCTAGGTCGGCCTACGCTACGAGACTAGACTGAAGCTCGGTACTAGAACCGTACTAATCTAGCTCGCATGCACTGTGTTACCGTTGGCCTGTTTTTTATATAAGCGTCCGCTTATGTCTCTGGTCACATTTGTACCCATATGCCATTATTGCAATCCTCGCTTACTCACTTAAGTGCACCCGTAACGCTTGACTATCAAAGCCACTTTCCTTGCGGGTTGTGCATTTTAGCAAAACTCAGCTTTTGATTTTTCATTCCAAGTCGCATACACCCTTTATCGTACTAGAACTCGCTGTCCCCGTGCTCTCTCCCATGCATGTGCAGCCACGACTGCGCCGAGCACTTAAGCCGGCCGCCGTCCTTTGAAATGGCGGATCACATTAATCTCTCGGACCTCACACAGGAAGGCCTGGACGAGCTGACGTGAGATTTGCACGAAAGCGCGAAGAAATTGTGACGCTAAGAGCAGAACGGGAACACCTCCATCGCACTCTAAAAAGAGACAAACACAAACACAAGCGACAACAACACCAACAGCATCTCGGCATGAGAGGGTAGAACAACGCTCGAGTGCTGCTAGTGATGGCGTCGTGCAACGAAGCGCGTGACGACCATGGGACGACACACCTCGGAGCAACGAATGTGGCGGAAAACTAATGACGGGTCAATATCACGGCGAAGAGCGATCGGTCGGCACAACCCCCACCGATGCCACTCAAGCCACAGCGTCTACCATGCTTTGACCTGAGTCAACGAGATGGCCCGGACGGTTCAGGCGTGGATCTGAAGTATGGATGTATTATTCAACGCCAACTACGTCTCGTTGGAGGCAGAGAAAATTCAATACGCCATGTCGTTGCTGCGAGGACCCGCCATGTCGTTGCGGAGAGTCACTCTACAATAGTCGTGAGCTAGAGTACGCGGGTTGGCACGAACTCTAGGAGTGATCGTAGCTTTGCTTGCGTTCCTTAGCACTTGCGCATTCACGGGAGAAATCGGCAAGAGTTTCCACTAGCAAAGTTGAGAATACAGAATGATTGACATCACAATGACAAGAATGACTACATCAGGCACCTAGCAACTCTGCAACTAGCCTGGTCGACCGCCAGCACAGCATGGTCGACCGCCTGCCAGCGTTGCATAGAGGAGTCGCGCTAACACTACAGAAACGTGGCCTGCCAACATAGCAGGTCGACGGCGTGCTAACGTTGCAGCAGAGCGGCCGTCGAGTGTTGCACCCGTAGATGGCAGCAGTGAGCGCGCTCACAGGTGCGCGCAGATGACTGGCCCGACTTGCATCGTTGTGCATCCGTCGGCTGTTGTCTGCATCTGACAAGCCACATCGACTTCAGGATACCAGCCCGAAGTCACCTTTGTCACCGCGACCTCGACGACGTTCGCGTGCGGCCCATCCGTCGACCAGCCCAGTCAGCTGCAACCGTCGAGCTCCCCTGGTCGACGGTTCCAGCCCCCGCGACAGTCCCGTGCAGGTCGATGACCACCACTCGACCTCCCCCGCAGAAGAAGGCCGTCGAGCTCCCCTGGTCGACGGCAACACCGCAGCGATCTCTTGCAACTCGACGAGGCTTGTCGAGCAGCTCCCTCACTGCGTACGATCGGCTCCTTCTCCCGTACATCCGACCAGGACGTCGGCGTCACCCAAGCGAGGGCGGGGCCAACACTCCATTCCCGTTAACAGTCGTTGCTGCGCGAGGACCTGCCATGTCGTTGCTGCAAGGACTCGCCATGGATTGGTGGCACCTCATCATCACAAAGTCAAGCGACAACGAGGCAAGATCGCAAGGGGAGGGATCATCTGTCAAGATAGGTAGTAGAAAGTTTAGAGGCAGAAAAAGAGGAGTTGCACTAGCAAGCAGTTGAGTACATATAGGAACCCTAGATTGGGCTGTACTCGCTATAGAGTACCCCACTGCAGGCTAGACAAATACAACATTCTGACACACCCCCATAGTCAAAGTGGGGTATAATCAGCAGAGCAAGCAGTCATAGAGCAGATTCACAAGTGCATGCAAAGCTAGAGGCATTCACAAAGGGCAAGTGAGGAGGAGGAGGCGAGACTGTAGGTGGAGAGGAGATAAGAGGCGTCGGCTGAAGCTGCAGACACACGGGCAACAGGAGTCAAACTGGCTCAGTGGCTACCGGAACAAGCGCCCCGGACTACAGGAGTAACTGGCTCCGCGGCTAAGAAGAGCGGCAGACGAGCAACGGACCCACGGGCGACTGGCGCAGCTGGCTACGACTGGGCTACCGGAACAAGCGCCCCGGACTACAGGTGCTGCTGACGACAAGACGGCAGCCTCCGCTCAACCTCCCCCGACTGTCCCACCCCCCTCTCACACACCCCCTGCTGGAACCCTAGCTCCACTCCCACGTCACCCCCCTAGCACCACTCCTTCGGCTCCCACACACCCACCCCCCTGAGCGGCAGCTGCAGCAGCGGGAGACGGAGGAGGAGGAGGAGTAGGGGACGGGGCACACAACCGGCACCCCCACAACCGCCACCCCCACACTCTTCACCCCCAAACCCTAATTTAGGAGAACGGGCTGTAGGAGGGGTGAGGCGCCGGTAGAAGCACGGGGGACAGTGGAGAGGGCAGGAGCAGCGAGGAACGGGCCGCCCACGGGCCTGGTAGAGCCGCCCGAACCGCGCGCAGGCGGCCCGAGCCGCGCGCGGGCCTGGCGCTTCCCGTACGGGCCGCGCGCGTGCCTGGCGCAGCCCGTACGGGCCGCGCGCGGGCCTGGCGCAGCCCGTACGGGCCGCGCGCAGGCCTGGCGCAGCCCGTACGGGCCGCGTGCCGGGTGTACGGGCCGCGCGCAGGCCACGACGGGCGACGGGGGGCGACGCGCGGGTCCCCGTCGCCCGTCGCAGCGCCTCCCGGGGGCGACGTGCCGAGTGACGGGGCAGGAACCCGCCGCGCGCCTCGGGGCACACGGCGGGCAGAGAACCGCCGCGCGCCTCGGGGCGCACGGCGGGCAGAAAACCGCCGCGTGCCTCGGGGCGCACGGCGGGCTGAAAACCCTAGTTTCGACGCCGCGCGCCACGGGGCGCGCGGCGGACAGGGAGTAGCAGTAGCAGTAGCAGTAGCAGCGGAAGGCTTAGGTGGTGGGCCCACCCACAGGATCGACCCAGGAGGGTCGACCTGCTCTGATAGCATGTCAAGATAGGTAGTAGAAAGTTTAGAGGCAGAAAAAGAGGAGTTGCACTAGCAAGCAGTTGAGTACATATAGGAACCCTAGATTGGGCTGTACTCGCTATAGAGTACCCCACTGCAGGCTAGAAAAATACAACATTCTGACATCATCCAGACCCTGGGCACTGTCGTTTTTTTCGTAGAGGTATCCTATTATCGTATGTGGGATGCGTGGAGCGTGGGCGTGCGTGGATCGGCAGAGGTTGTGCACTTGGCGCCAACTCGGTTCCATCCAGGATTGCACGAACATATCCATGGTTCTGTGTAAGCATATTGGGTTCTTGCTTATGGGAGAGCACATCGACCGCTACGTCGGGGGACTAAAACCAAAATTGCGCAAAAAATATGTTCCGCGGCGTCACGAATTTTAAAGCGGCGGTATACATTTGGCAGGGCCAAACGCTAAAGTTTATAAAAGGTACACCCTGGTAACCAGATTACAACCTGCACGAGCATAAAGAACAGGCGACGTTCCTCCACTCTCCTGCTACTCTCAGCAGGGGGCCGAAAGTTATAGTTTTGCCATAAGTATACTCGATCCATTCCCCGCGTAGCCCACTTGCCCACTCCTCAGCATATGTAAACACTCTAGCATAAGAAACGGCGTGCGACCATAGCGTAGCGCTAACGTCTAGGTCACACGCCAGGGAGCCCGTATAGGCATACCAGAGCACAGACTGACTTAATCGAGAGAGTTTAGGGTAAATGGTCTAGCACTCTCCACGGTAGGAAGCCCGCCGCCTCGCAAGCACACGAGCAGCCTCGCGTAGTCTCCCCACGCTCTCACGTCCATGTACTCCGACATTTCGCTCGCGGCCACGACCCGTTGCTGCCTCATTGCCGATCATTGACGCCGGACCACCCCAGAGCTCGAGCCGTCGCCGCACTGCCTAAAGGCACCGTACACAAGCCCTTGCTCGAAATCCCCACCTCTCATCGCCGGAATTAGGCGATTTCGTCGCGCCGATCTTCCTCCCCTCGTCGCCCAAGGCGGCGTGGCTTCGCCGCCTCACACTGCGTCCTCACGTGAATACGACGCGCGCGCGCGCTCAACGTGCAGAATAGCGGGCCGCACTTGCGCGATCGCAGTTGTCGCCTGCTCAAGTGAGGCGACGTTGTGCCTTCCCGCCCGCCCCCGATTCCCCTTTCTCGCCCCGATTCCCCTTTCCCGCCCCGATTCCCATTTCCCGCCCCCGATTCCCATTTCCCGCCCCCCGATTCCCTTTCCGGCCCCCGATTCCCCTTTCCCGCCCCTGATTTCCCTTTCCCGCCCCCGATTCCCCTTTCCCGCCCCCGATTCCCCTTTCCCGCCCCTGATTCCCCTTCCCGCCCCGATTCCCCTTTCCCGCCCCTGATTTCCCCTTTCCCGCCGCCCGATTCCCCGTTTTCCGCCGCCCGATTCCCCCTTTCCGCCGCCCGATTCCCCTTTCCCGCCGCCGAGTACCCATTTCCCGTCGCCCTATTCCCTTCCCGCCGCCCATTCTCCGCATCCCGCTGCCCATTCTTCCGGTCCCGCCTCCCATTCCTACCTTCCCGCCTCCCAATATCCCATTCCCCCATTCCTGCCTCCCTTTCTTCCCTTCCCTTCAATCTCCCTTCCCTTCCTTCCCGTCCCTTCCCTCCTCCCTCCTCCCTTCCCTCCCTTCCCCTCCCTTCCCTCCCTTCTCTCCCTTCCCTCCCTTCTCTCCCCTCCCTCCCTTCACTCCCTTCCCTCCCTTCTCTCCCTTCCCTCCCTTCCCTCCCGCCCCTCCCTTCTCTCCCTTCTCTCCATTCCCTCCCTTCTCTCCCTTCCCTCCCTTCTCTCCCTTCCCTGACTTCCTCCCTTCCTTCCCTTCCCTGCCTTCCCTGCCTTCCTTCCCTTCCCTCCCTTCCCTCCCGTCCCCCCTTTCTCTCCCTTCTCTCCCTTCCCTGCCTTCCCTCCCTTCACTCCCTTCTCTCCCCTTCTCTCCTCTCCCTTCCCATTCACTCCCTTCTCTCCCTTCTCTCGCTTCACTGCCTTCTCTCCCTTCTCTCCTTCCCTCCCTTCCCTCCCTCACTCCCTTCCCTCCCTTCTCTCCCTCTCTCTTCTCTCCCTTCTCTCCCTTCTCTCCCTTCTCTCCCTTCTCTCCCTTCTCTCCCTTCTCTCCTCCCTTCCCTGCCTTCTCTCCCTTCCTTCTCTCCCTTCCCTCCCTTCCCTCCCTTCACTCCCTTCCCTCCCTTCTCTCCCATCCCTCCCTTCCCCCCCTTCCCTCACTTCTCTCCCTTCCTTGCCTTCCCTCCCATCATTGATCCCCTCCCCCTACCACATACAACATACTCCCATCTGACCTCCCCTTCCCCTGCCACCTACTCCCATCTCATCGCCTCTCCCCTACCACCTCTCCTGGCCCTATCAGGCACTCTTTGCTCACCTCCCATCCCCCTACCAGGGGCATTCTTCTCACCTCCCCTCCCCTACCTCTTCTTACCCCCTCCTCTACCAAGGGCGCTCTGCTCACACCCTGCCCCTCCAGGTCCCCCACACTTATGTGTTTCTTTCTTAGTTGAATCTGACCTCCTACAGCCCTCACATTGTATTCCCTTGCTCGATTTCTGTGCTTGTGTTGCAGGTGGGGTGCTTTCCTGACTGCACATCCTACGCCTCACAGGGCACATAACAGCCTGCAACCTGGGCTTGGATAATCAGCGATTGCAATGGGAATGGCAGGGGAGCATGGCAACGGCTACGAGCAAAGCAGCTTCAAGCCATCCCACCTGCATCCCTGCATCCCCCTCTCCCCATCCCTGCATCCACATCTCCGCCTCCCATTCTCCCATACTCTCACTTTCCTCACTTCTCTCCCTCCCCTCCCTTTTCTCCCATCCATGGTCTCTTCCTTCAGTCCCTTCCGTCCCCTCCCTCCTTTGCCTCCCTTCCCTCCCTTCCCTCACCTACCTCCCCTTTCCGGGCCCTTCTCTCGCTTCCCTCCCTTCTCTCCCTTCCCTCCTCCCTTCCCTCCCTCTCTCCCTTCCCTCTCTTCCCTAGCCTTGCAGCCTTCCCTCCCTTCCCTCTCCTACCTCCCCGCGATTTCCCTTCTCTCCCATCCCGCCGTTCTCTCCCTTCCCTCCCTTCCCTCCCTTCCCTCCCTGCATCTCCCTTCCCTCCCTTCCCTCCCTTCCCTCCCTTCTCTCCCTTCCCTCCCTTCCCTCTCATCCCTCCCTTCTCAAACTTCCCTCCCTTCCCTCTCTTCCCTCCCTGCGATCTCTTTCCTCCCTTCTCTTCCCGCCCCATCTTCACCTCAATCCTCTCAGCACCACCCCCATCAGCGCCAAACATTTTGGGCCGCCCCTTGTCCGCTGCCTCCCTTTTGTTCATAACATCCCGCCTCCCCCATCTCCCTGCCCCGCCTCCCCATCTCCCATTCCTCTCAGGTCCTCTTTTTCTGCCTTTCAGGCCCACCTCTTCATCCTCACCCCTCCACTTCGCCTCCCCATCTCCCTCTTCAACTCTCCTACCCCACTTCCTCATCTCTTCGTCGTCTATTCCCTCCTTCCGTCCCCATCCTTTCACTTCCACCCTCCCTCCGTCTAACACCTTCTCCTCCCACCTTCCTTCCTTCCCGCATCTCCTCTTTTCCCCCCTCCGTCCCATGCTTCCACCTTCCGCCCCATCCCCGCCCCGTTTTCAGCGTTCCTGATTCATGTCGTGTCCCTTTGGCCACCACCACTCCGCTGCTGCGAGTGTGGAAGAGTCAGGCGCTCTGGGCCGCTGGCATCATGCATCGTGATTTCACACCAGGTGAGTCGTCACATAACACCCCTTCTTTCTCCTTGACATCCCTCCTTACATCGGTTCCCTGCCTTCGCTCCCCCATCATTGCCACCTCTCCGTCCCTTTTTCAAATCTTCTCCCATCGTCACACTCGCGGCGTCTGCCCACCCACTCTTCCTGCCATTCTTACTCCCACAGTCCTCACCACCATCCCTCCCTTCCTGCTTCCTATAACCAACCCCATCCTCCCGCCCTCTCCTTCCTCCATCCGTCCAATTCCTTTTCCTTTCTTTAGCCTGCTCCTTACCTTCCTTCCCTCCCCTTCCTTCCCTTCCCTTCCATCCCATCCCTCCTGCACTCTAGCTCCCGTGCATGTGCTGCCATCAATTTTGCCCCATAATCGCCTCTAATTCATGTGTAATCACATGTATTCCCTTGCGCCCCTCCCTGCCTTCCCGTCACACCTCTTCCATCACACCTCCCTGTCTTTCCGTCACACCTCCCTGCCACCTCCCTGTCTTTTCATCGCACCTTCTGTCACACCTCCCTGTCTTCCCATCACACCTCCCTGCCTTCCCGTCACACCTCCCCGCCTTTCCATCCCACCTTCTGTCACACCTCCCTATCTCCCCATCACACCTTCTGTCACACCTCCCTGTCTCCCCATCACACCTTCTGTCACACCTCCCTGTCTCCCCATCACACCTTCTGTCACATCTCCCTGCCTTTCCATCACACCTCCCTGCCTTCCCGTCACACCTCCCTGCCTTCCCAACACACCTCCCTGTCCCCTATCCATAGGGGTGGGGACCCATTATTTACCGATGCGACACCGGGTGTCAGTGTACCTATATGCAAGGGAAAAGCAGCCAGCTTTGCTTTCTATTCAGCGCCGTATAATTGTTCCTTTTCGCTTTGCCCCATCTACAAGCAGGACAACAAATCCTGGCCCAAGCAAGCTTGGCGGCGTGAAGGGAGGTGCATCAAGTCCCAGGAGTGTGTCAAGGTGTGAAGATGACACCAAGAGTGTACGATGGTCCTGTTGTGTATACATGGCAATGATTTTCGCCAACGTGTGTACATACAGCTTTGAAAGCTGTTTTTTTTTTTTTTTTTTCAGCATTATTTGCGAACCTAAAGATGGTCATAGAATGAAGATTGGGAATTCGTGCCTGACGAGATTGATATTGCAACGAGGGCAAACGTGCACGGGCATATGAGTAGCAACGTGATTGGTACTGAGGAATCCAGTGTTGGTTGTCAATGTTACATGCGTCCAGCTTATCTAAATATTATTATGCGCGTGCCACTCCTTGTTACCAGGGTCTATGATAACTACCGGGACGCCTCCTTGTGTTGCAATGCACTAGGTTCTGTTGCTGCAATGCATCAACTGAACGAGGCCACCACTAAGAGAACATGCACCGCTGTTCCCTCACCAGATGACAACGGTGGGTGCTTGCAGGGAGAGTGAGAGCAAGTCTACCCTGTCCCACGCCCCGCCAAAGTAACTCATTGCAGAGCCGCTCATGGCAGCATGGTCCCCCATCTCCGGCAGCTCGCCACACACGTTCCTCAGCAGCCCCACCTCCAGGTACACCACCTCCAGCACCAGGCGAGCAATGTTGTGCGCCAAGCATGGCCATGGCTGCTGGCTGATGATGGAAACCAATGGCCATGAGGTCACCTGTGTACAACATGCACCACAAGGGAATGCAATGAGGGTGATGGACAAAAGGAAATCGGAGAAAAACATCCCCACATGGAAGACAAGAATGGCTAGCAAGCACCACGGCAAAAAGCATGGCATGGCATACGGTCTCTCACCAGCGTACTCAGATCCTGCCCTCACATGCAGCACAGTGAGAACACTAGCAGAGTAGGTGGAAATGGGTGAAGAGGAGAAGGAAGGCGAGGAGGAGTCTCCTGGCAGAGCGCCATCCTCGTAGTAGATGGTGCCCGGATGATCAAACAACTTGCTGTTTGCGAACACACCAGGTGGCTCGCCCCCATTTTGGTGGGGGGTGGAGGAGAGGGAAGGGGGGGGGGGAACAGTAGAAAAGGGTGGGGGGAAGAATGGGTGTGAGGATGGAGAAGCAGGGTGGGGCTGTGTATGGGTCAACCAAGTATGGAAGCAAGCTGCGTGCACCATGTGTCACAATGCTACTATCAATCACCCCCTCCACTCACGGATCACACGCGACTTCGAACACACTCACAACTCCCCTCACTGACCACCCGCCAACTCACTGACCACCCGCCAACTCACTGACCACCCGCCAACTCACTGACCACCCGCCAACTCACTGACCACCCGCCAACTCACTGACCACCCGCCAACTCACTGACCACCCGCCAACTCACTGACCACCCGCCAACTCACTGACCACCCGCCAACTCACTGACCACCCGCCAACTCACTGACCACCCGCCAACTCACTGACCACCCGCCAACTCACTGACCACCCGCCAACTCACTGACCACCCGCCAACTCACTGACCACCCGCCAACTCACTGACCACCCGCCAACTCACTGACCACCCGCCAACTCACTGACCACCCGCCAACTCACTGACCACCCGCCAACTCACTGACCACCCGCCAACTCACTGACCACCCGCCAACTCACTGACCACCCGCCAACTCACTGACCACCCGCCAACTCACTGACCACCCGCCAACTCACTGACCACCCGCCAACTCACTGACCACCCGCCAACTCACTGACCACCCGCCAACTCACTGACCACCCGCCAACTCACTGACCACCCGCCAACTCACTGACCACCCGCCAACTCACTGACCACCCGCCAACTCACTGACCACCCGCCAACTCACTGACCACCCGCCAACTCACTGACCACCCGCCAACTCACTGACCACCCGCCAACTCACTGACCACCCGCCAACTCACTGACCACCCGCCAACTCACTGACCACCCGCCAACTCACTGACCACCCGCCAACTCACTGACCACCCGCCAACTCACTGACCACCCGCCAACTCACTGACCACCCGCCAACTCACTGACCACCCGCCAACTCACTGACCACCCGCCAACTCACTGACCACCCGCCAACTCACTGACCACCCGCCAACTCACTGACCACCCGCCAACTCACTGACCACCCGCCAACTCACTGACCACCCGCCAACTCACTGACCACCCGCCAACTCACTGACCACCCGCCAACTCACTGACCACCCGCCAACTCACTGACCACCCGCCAACTCACTGACCACCCGCCAACTCACTGACCACCCGCCAACTCACTGACCACCCGCCAACTCACTGACCACCCGCCAACTCACTGACCACACCCGTCACAGAGTTACACTTGCCTATAGTTTCACGTGTTCCAACGCCTGGTCGGAAAGTGAGCAACTATTTGACCATTTGGCATCCACACCATCGCCACACGCAGAGACCCCCCATGCCACCAGCTCCACCGTCCTGGCGGAGCCAATCACAGAGAGGTGGCGCGTGCCAGGAGGGGGCGAGAGCACAGCGCCCCTGATGCCCCCCGAGGGCGCATTGAGCCACACCTCCCATTCGCCGTCTGGTATCTCCACCTCCACCGCCACCTCCCCTCCTGCCACCGGCTGGAACGCCTCGTACCTGATGATACGACGGGGTGGGATGGGGTGGAGTGGGGTGGAGCGTGATGGTGTGGGTTGCGTTAGGATGGGGGAGGGCGGGATGTGGTTGACTGACGGCTAGATGAGCACGACGGAGGGAGGAGGGTACGTGCACAGGCAGAGTAGCTGCCTCCTTTGCAAGTGGGAAGAACATACCAGCAGAGGGTTGACCATACACGAGATTTTAGTGACATTGCATACCGAAGTTTGTAAGCATCACACACACTTTGAGCAAACAAACTCACACACGGATGGCAGCCTTCGAATGATTCGTTCGTCTTGACGTCATCGCACATTTGTCAAAGGTCCTGCAATCAGCGAGTATACATGCGCATGTATATTATTAGAAAGAGTTGCGGGTGGTCCAATCCAATATTGACGAAATGTACCAGCATTGACTTACCAAGCAAGGATCGCGAGGATGTGGAGGGTTGTCCTTCATTGGTACGCCTCCGCTTCGGAGGGGGCTCGGGTGTTGCCGGTGCAGTGGGGGTAGCGGTGTCAGGCCCAAGGTCCGCTGGAGAAGCAGGCGTCATGCAATTCCACTCTCGCATTATGTCGTCGACCCAACCCCAGTTCATAGGCCCTAAGATCCGCGAGCTCTTACCACGCCGCACCCGGGTAACACGACTCATCCTGATTTTGGTAGCGCGAACCTCCCTATCCAATGAATGGTTCCAATGCAACACGGTAAGACCAATCCGTGCCCTAATGCTTCCACGAAACAGTGTGCGTTTCGGAGCATACTTGCATATCAGTGAATGAAATGATTCATTCATCCAATTGCAAGACCCATGAACATATGGTCTCATCTCGTCCTCCCCACAGTTTTCCTCTATCCACTCCTTGAATGCGATATGTGTACGAGAACCATGTTGGTACAGTACACTCTCTGCTCCCCAGTTATCAGTCACGCATCTAGGAGTCTCTGTGCCCCCACCAGAGCGAGAATGGTCCCCAGCCCAGTGATCAGCTGCACTCCCAATCTCATTGGCCACATCCTTAGCAGTCATTGGCACTCCCTGTTTCCAACGTAATGCGCATCATGCCATCACATGATGAAAGTGTACACTAATACTTTGCGCCACTGTCACCTCCTCGATCAGCTCATCCGGATTTTCCATAACCTCCTCTTGCACTGCAGTGCCCGCCCCACTCCTCTTCCCGCCACGGGAGCGCCTATCCACCCTGCGTCGAGTGTTCTCCGCGTTCCCTCGATCCCCGTCTGCTCCAACAGCTCCACTTGCCCCATTTGTACCTGGTGGGGGGGCACCATATTACAAGTGAGTCATTTTTTCAAAATCGCAATTAGGGGACTCACGTGCAAATGTGCTAATGGATCATATGCATTGCAGACACCATTGCAACGTGAGACATCTCACCGGTCTCATCAGCAGCGGATCTGTGCCTCGGTTCGGCGGCCACCATGCCACGAGTTGCGTCGGCGTGACGCGCCGCAGATGCCTGCATGATGAAGAAAGATGCCACCGAGCAAGGCCGCACTCCATGCTCGGGATGTGGGTCGTATCCCCACGGCTCTCTAACATCCGAATAATGCAGATCTATCTGACCGGGATCAACTGCAGTCTCTGTGGCTCCCTCCTCCAAAATGTCAATAGCGACAAAATCGGAACAGCTCTCACGCGTGAGGAAACTCTCTGTCGTCGCATCATACTTGTCTCTGCTCTCTTCATTTGACTGAATGATCGGAACGTCAACACTATCCACCCTCTCCCCGCCCTCTGTGCAAGACCCGTCGGGACAAGAGGTGCGAGAGGCTGATAATGTGCCCGCCATGCCTTTGCCGTGTCTGCGACGTATACGAGCAACTCGTCGCATCTCAGGGTACTTCCAAGGCGAATCATCCTTTGACAAATCCACGTACTGGATACCAAGCACACGACACACTTCCTTTATGAGTTTTATTCTGGGCGTTTTCTTGTTTATACCTTTGAGACCGGAACCTCCATGAACTTTCAACCAGGCACGCATATCATCCGGCTTGACATTCCACCAATCTTCAATGGTCTTTCCCTCAATGGCACTGATCGTGTCCTTTCGAGCATCCACGAAAAACTTCACAAACTTGCGTGACAACGAACGACCTTTGTACCATACGTCCATCTGATGCTCAATGTCTGTACCAAGAATACCAACCTTGAAACTCGTCCCCTCGTCAGTAATGATACTTTTCACTGGAAACCCCCACTTTTTGAAATCTTCCAACCCCCTTTCAAAAGCCCTTCCCTCAAGTTGTGTCGACGTCACACCTTCTTCGGACTTGGGTAGTGTCACACAGTGTATAATCCTACGCGTGAAAGGATCCATAAATGTGGCGCTGCACCACTCGGCCTCTCGTACCTGACCCCACCTGCCATCCACGCAAATCCAATAACCGCTCTCCTTACGAGCTAGCATGCACTCACGCGCCTTTTCCATACACCTCGTAGCATGAGCAACGATCTTTTCCCACAGGCCACCCGCCCCACTCATGTACTTGTAGAACGTTCTCTTACACGGGATTGGCACACCCAAGTTCCTGCCTACCTCCGACAGAGCTTGGAAACCGAAACCTGCGAGTGCGAAAGACGCGAGGAACCGTTGCAGCATCGGCAAACTTTTCCGGCCAGGCTTGTCTGCAGCGCTCGGTGGTGGCTTGCGATCGACAGACCAGATTGAAACGGACTTTCCACACCTATCGCAGGTCCACACCAGCCCGAGAACAGCCCACACCAGCTTCCAAGAGCGCAGCTTCATGGATCCACCACAACCTCCACTCGCAGTGCAATGAAGAGTCATGACCATAAAAAACCAAATGAGGTGGATCGGATTCAGCAAGCATACGACATCGCGAAGCCCAGTGAGGGTTGGTTGAGGAGGCCAGCGTCCGACTCTGTGCTCGGAGTAAGAGTGTGCGTGTACGCTTCTGCATCGATGGAATGTTGCCATGCAAAAAACAAAGGAAGACAAACGTGCACGACCGGATTGATGGCATAATAGATGAACGTGTAGTTGTGGTCACGAAATAGGAGACTAGTACAGTTAGTTGCTCGCGGAACATTGATAAAGTAGGCTCGATAATTGGGGACCTGGAGTGCAATAATAAGATCCTACAAGACCGTACAAAATCTTACCCCGCATGGCTGTGTGGATTGGCATTGTCTGTCGTATCCACATGTGTGACACCTGCCGGCAATCCACTCGGGCCTCCACATTCAGAATCCACCGTCACAGTGACATCGCCTCCTTGAGGAGAGACATGCGGATCTATGTCAATCACCACCTCCCGCTGCTCGCTGCACCCCTCACCAACGACGTCGCCAAAATTCAGTGATGCTGAGACTTCATTCGGGCCATCTGTTGGAATCACAGTTGACATTATCGATAGATTTGTGTTATTGGAGGCACTCCCACATGCGCACGTCACAGCTTGCTATATTATAAGGCGCACTCATACCATTCTGGGGCTGATTTGCATCTGGCGAATCATTGTCCACACCCGTCCCTCCATCAACCGTCGCCCCGCCCCCTGTGCGCGCTGGACGTTTCCCCTGAAGAGCAGGGAACGCGTAAACCAGTCCTCCTATTGCGATAGGTTGCCCTTCCATCAATGCTTCTGGTCGACCAGCTGCACGATCCCGTCCTCCTTGAAAATTTTCAGAGAACCTCGCCAAATACTCTTCCACTCTCCCTTGTGCCTCTTCACCGTCCGCACCTGTCCAATCGTGGTTTTCGACGTCAGAGTGTTGGCAACATGCGTTCCCCTAGTAAAGACAAGGGTTGGGGTTCAATCACTCAAACTCTAAAATACCATGGGGCCTTGAAATACTCCACTCACCAGCTTTTTTTGCTGCCATCATGAGAGCATCTTTTGCACCTGACCCAGCGTGCAAAAGGAAGTACACCAAGTCGGACACTGTCGCGGTTCGACCCTCACCCATCAGCGAGCTCAAACCACACCGCAAGTAGCAAATTGGAATTTGCATCGTCTTTGATATCGCGAGGCTTGCTTGGTCCTTGCCCGTTACAATCTCTTTTACCCTTGATTTCCATGTTACGGAGGTAATCTTTCTCGGACGGCCCATTCTGCACACCATGCACCCAAACTGATTATTAGCAACCGAATAAGGAGGCCTAGCAGGGGGTATACTGATGGCATGATGACGAGGAATGGAGGGCTAGTAGGGTAGCATCTCATGGCAATGAGCAGGAAGGGAGGGCTATCAAGGGGGCAACTTATGGCATGATAAGGGGGAAGGGTGGGCAAGGAACTGAGGGCTAGCATGGGGGTACCTTATGGCAAGAGTTGGGGGAAGGGAGGGCAGGGTAGGGAAGGATGCAAGGGCAATGGGGGGAAAGGCAGGGCAGGTTTGGAGTTGGACTGAAGGAGGAGCGTAGCAGGTAGTGAAAGGTGGCGGGGGAGTAGCAGGGCAGAAGGGGAAGGGCAGGGGTGAAATGGCAGGGCAGGGTAGGGAGGAATGCCGCTGTCTCACCTCGTGCAAAATTGTAGGCTTTGTCCACTTTGCCTTGGCGGACGTAGCTCCTTGTGTGAGGGATTTGTGCCTTAGGGGTTTGTGTGCAAGCTAGCCTGCAGTTGTGGGGAAACATAGCACGGGGGAAACATGGGGCCAGCAGTTGTAGGGAAACATAGCATGGGGGAAACATGGGGACAGCAGTTGTGGGAAAACATAGCACGAGGGAAACATGGGGGCAGCAGTAGGGGGGAAACATAGCATGGGGGAAATATGGGGCTAGCATGGGGGAAACATGGGGCTAGCATGGGGGAAACATGGCCCAAGCATGGGCCTAAAAAGGGGTTACCATGGGAGGAAATAGGGGGATACCATGGGAGGAAATAGGGGGATACCATGGGAGGAAACATGGGGATACCATGGGAGGAAAATGGGGATACCATGGGAGGAAAATGGGGATACCATGGGAGGAAACAGCCATCCTGTGAGGGCTGTGAGGGTCCTTTGTTGCTGAGCGCTTTCCACAGTGCTGGGAGCTTTCATGCACTGACCATCCAGCCTGGGAAGGCTGAGGGGAGAGAGGGAAGCGAGGATGTTACAAGGGAATGCGAGTTAGAGTGTGAGGGCTGTGAGGCTCCTTAGTTGCAGAGCGCCTTCACACATTGCTAGGAGCAGCGATGCCCTAACCACCCAGCCGGGGGAAGGCTGAGGGAGGGAAAGGACGAGAGGATGTGACAAGGGAAGACGAGTAAGAGCGTGAGGGCTGTGAGGTTCCTTTGTTGCTGAGCTTCCCATCACGCTGCTGGGAGCAGCGATGCACTGACCAACCACCCAGCCTTCTAAACATGGGGCCAGCACATTGTGAGAACCTGTGCCTAACGTGGGGGGACACATGGGGCTGGAAGCGATGAAACAACCGACTATCACGGGGAGAATATGGGGCTATCAGGGGGATGAAATGGGTCTGGCTTGGGGGAAACGTGGGGTGTGCAGGGGCCTGCATGGGGGGAACAGGGGGCATGCAGGGGGAAACATTGGGCCAGCATGGGGGAAACAATGGGCATGCATGGGGGGGAAACAATGGGCCTGCATGGGGGAAACAATGGGCCTGCATGGGGGAAGCAATGGGCATGCATGGGGGAAACAATGGGCCTGCATGGGGGAAACAGGGGGCCTGCAGGGGGAACTATGGGCATGCATGGGGGAAACAATGGGCATAGCATGGGGGAAACAATGGGCGTGCATGGGGGAAACAATGGGCATGCATGGGGGAAACAGTGGGCCTGCATGGGGGAACAGTGGGCCTGCATGGGGGAAACAATGGGCCTGCATGGGGGAAACAATGGGCCTGCATGGGGGAAACAATGGGCCTGCATGGGGGAAACAATGGGCCTGCATGGGGGAAACAATGGGCCTGCATGGGGGAAACAATGGGCCTGCAGGGGGAATCATGGGGATAGTGTGGGGGAATCGTGGTGATATTTTGCGGGAATCATGGGAGCAAAGCTTGGGGGTAAACATGAGGCTAGCATGGTGGGGAATACGGGGCGAGCATCTAGTCATGGAAGTGAGGAGTGCGGCGTGCACTATGGAAGGTCGTTTCTGGGTTGACACATGCGGAGGGCATGCACAGCAAGGCACCCAGCAGGCGACTTTTGAGTAAACTGGTGAAGTCACCCGTGCAACGTGCAATGCACCCACCAGGACGCCCCAGTTGGCAAGCCAGCCAGCTGAGAGCGCTCCACACGCTAAGATGTGTAGCGATGCACTCACCGCCCATCTGGGAAGGGAGGGGGACGGAGGGAAAAGAGGATGTGACGAGGGAAGGCGAGCAAGAGTGTGCGAGCTGTGAGCTTCCCATGCTGGTGAACACTCCACACGCTGCTGTGAGCAGCGATGCACTCACCACCCAACCTTGGAAGGGAAGGGGAGGTAGGGAAAAGAGGATGTAAGTGGCGAAGGTGAGTTAGGGTTTTTTGGAAGGGAGGTTCCCATGCTGGTGAGCACTACACTCGTTGCTGTGAGCAGCGATGCACTCACCTTGGCGTTTTGGAAGGGAAGGGTAGGGTGGGAAAAGAGGATGTGACAAGCGAAGGTGAGTCAGAGTATGCAGGCTGAGTGGTTCCTATGCTGGTGAGCACTCCACATGCTGCTGTGAGCAGCGATGCACTCACCACCCAGCCTTGGCAACATGAGGCTAGCATGGGGGAAACATGGGGCCACTCACGGGGGGAATATGGGGCTATCAGGGGGGAGAAATGGGTCTGGTATGGGGGGAACAAGGGGCCTTCAGGGGGGAAACATGGGGCCTGCAAGGGTAAAACGTGGGGCCTGCAGTGTGAAACATGGGGCTAATATTGGGAAATGGTTGGGATAGCATGGGGGGAATATGCACGTGTGCGCTCGGGGGAAACAGGGGGGCTGCAGGGGGAAACATTTCACATGCAGGGGGGAAACATGGGGCCTAAAGGGGGGGAACATGGGGATGGAATGGGGGGCCCTATGAGGCATGGGGGGGAAAATGGGGGAATGCAGGAGGGGGAATGCGGAAGGGGGAATGAGGAGGGGTGAATGAGGAAGGGGGAATGCGGAAGGGTGAACGAGGGATGCGCAAGGGGGGATGGGGAAGGGGGAATGCGGAAGGGGGAATGAGGAAGGGGGAATGAGGAAGGGGAAACGCGGAACGGGGAAGGCGGAAGGGGGAACGGGGAAGGGGGAAGGCGGAAGGGGGAAGGCGGAAGGGGGAATGCCGAAGAGGGAATGCGGAAGGGGGGATGCGGTAGGGGGGATGCGGATGGGGGAACGCGGAAGGGCGCATATGGAAGGGGGAACGCGGAAGGGGGAATACGGAAGGGGGAACGCTTGCGAGGGAACGCGTGGGGGGGCGTCGCGGAAGGGGGAAGGCGGAAGGGGGAATGCGGAAGGGGGAATGCGGATGGGGTAATGCGGTAGGGAGAATACGGAAGGGGGAACGCGGAAGGGGGAAAGCGGAAGGGGGAACGCGGAAGGGGGAATGCGGATGGGGGGAATGCGGAAGGGGGAATGCGGATGGGGGAAGGCGGAAGGGGGGATGGGGAAGGGGGAATGCGGATGGGGGAATGCGGTAGGGGGAATACGGAGGGGGGAACGCTGAAGGGGGAATACGGAAGGGGGAACGCTTGCGAGGGAACGCGTGGGGGGGCGTCGCAGAAGGGGGAAGGCGGAAGGGGGAATGCGGAAGGGGGAAAGGGGAAGGGGGAATGCGGAAGGGGGAAAGGGGAAGGGGGAATGCGAAAGGGGGTATGCGGAAGGGGGAACGCGGAAGGGGGAATGCGGATGGAGGGAATGCGGGTGGGGGAATGCGAAAGGGAGAATTCGGAAGGGGGGATGGGGAAGGGGGAATGCGGATGGGGGAATGCGGTAGGGGGAATACGGAAGGGGGAACGCGGAAGGGGGAAAGCGGAAGGGGGAACGCGGAAGGGGGAATGGGGATGGGGGTATGCGGAAGGGGGAATGCGGATGGGGGAAGGCGGAAGGGAGAATTTGGATGGGGAAATGGGGAAGGGGGAATGCGGTTGGGGGAATGGGGAAGGGGGAAGGCGGATGCGGATGGGGGAATGCGGGACCGAGAGGTCGGAATGGGGAAGGGGGAATGCGGTGATGGGAATGGGTGTGGGAGAATGCGAAAAGGGGCATGCTTCGTGTTATGCTCCGGTGCGAGTGCGTGGGGGCAAAACGATACGGCGCGTGTGACCCTCCTCGCGCGCGCGACGCCGGCTCAACAGCTTGGCGAACGCGAGGCGCGTGTGCCTGTCCTCATACGCGCTGTGCTCTCACGCGCGCTATGCATATTTTGTGGCCCCTTGCTGCGCGCGTTTTGCAACACGCGTTTTGCTGCGCGCGTTTTGCTGGCGCGCGTTGCTCTGCTCCCCGCGCCTCGCTGAAGCACGCTGTGCTGGCTCGTTTTGAATGCAGGCGTGCGTGCGTTGCTACAGGCGAGCGCGAGACAGTTGCTGTACAAGCTGACGCTACGTACGATTTTGCTGGTCGTTTCCTGCCCTAAGCTAATAACCGACGCCACTCATTACTCACACGCGACTTCGAGTGTGGTCGCAGAGGCGTAGCACCCTCCAGCGTGCGCCCTGGTTTCTTTTCTCTGGTGTAGTTATTAGCGGCTTATTGGGACTTGTGTGTGAGAGTGGCAGGTGAGAGAGGTGACGGGGGCATCTCAACATTTGTGACACAGCCAACCCAACCCTTGTTCATTCGTACAAAAACGACTCAGGTTTTCGCCAACATTCTCGCTCCCCTCGTTTTTTTCGTTTCGGCGAAATGAAGGGGTGGACACTGTACCAAACAAACAGTAAAACCAAATGTATACCGCCGCTTTAAAGCGACGGGCAACTTTTGGCAGTGTTGGGTTCAGAAGTTTTTTTTTTGAACCAGGCTTGCCAGCGCGAAAGTGTTGGCTGGCGAAAACCAGGATTTCGTGCAGACACTTTTCATCTGCAGTAACAGTTCGCCAGGGTTCTGGGTTTTGGGTGGCAAATGTGCACCGTCGCTTTAAAGGCATCCTCGCCATGGCAGAAAAATTGGATTTCTTCCGTCGACCAAGAATTGGGTCCTACAACAACTGGCCTCATGGGTAGAACGAGAGTGCTACGATATGCGTCGTCATCGCGAATGCCGCTCTCGCTTCCACACTATTTTAAAGCGGCAGTATACATTTGTCAGTGGGGGTTTAGGGTTTATAACTGAGCCTCCCAGTTCTGGGGCAACTTTTCAAGTTCCTAAGGAACTTGAACCCCTTCTGTCAAATGTATACCGGAGCTTTAAAGTGTGCTGCTTCACATGCAATCAGCCGGGGCACCGCAAAAGTGGAGGGAGGAAGTTACAGGATGAAGAAGAAGAGGCACCAGGGAAAAACTAAATGGATGGGACAACGGGAGTCCTTACGGGAAGAAAAATGAAATGGAAAAAAAAAGTGTCACTTTTTTGTTCTCGTTGGTTGCCATTGGGATAGAGGGTGTGAATGAAATCGAGCTACGTGGAGGGTTGGAGAATGAAATCAAGACAACGCACTGTACAACGATACTCGTCGTACCTGCCATCTAGGCATTTCACGCCGTAACGGTTGTTCGGAAGCAGGGTATAAGTCAAACCTGTTCCGGCAGAAATGACAGATACTGATACTAATTCTCTCGGCTGTAGTTTCCCCTTCTTATTACCACCCGCGTCGGCCCCAAAAAATACCGTTGTCAAATATAGCTCTCTCAACACGACGAAAACGCTTATCATTTGAAAAGTTCCGACAGTCGCCTTCGCATCACACTGAAAACGATTAGCCTTCGATTAAAAAAAAATATTTCCTTTTCCACTTACGATACTGGGTGCAAGTGAGTCTTCCGTTTGGACGTATATTCAAATGACAATTCAGCCGTGGCACGCTCGAGAATCTCGTACACTCACCATTGTTGGCTCCTTTCACATATGAGGCAGGTCGTTTTATTGTTGTCGTTCAGGCGACAAGATTGCGACCACGGCAGAACTATGCCAAGTGACTGGCGACGTTAAGCGATTGGCGCTGCTACACGACTGGTAATGCCATGCCGATGCTCAGTGTCTAAGCATGCTTATCGAATTAAAGCCCAAGACCTGAATTACAAAAAGGAGTAGGCAAACTGTGCACAGTTTGCCTACCGAACCCAGAGTTGACCTCCCGAGCCAAGCTGGTTACCAGAAAACATCCCGCCAAAAAACACTGAGTCGTGGAGCAGAAGAGGTTTGGTTGGCGAGAGCCCCAACCACACCCCCCCGCAAGAACAAGGGCTCAAAATGTGCCCAGTTTGCAAAAATGGTAATTCAGGTCGTGCTTTTGTCCATAGGATGCGAGTTCCTCATGCGAAGAGAGAAAAAGAAGCCACTAAAGCATAGCCCATGAGCACTTCCGCCTTTATTCTTAGCCATCATACGGCTTAGAACTCCAGACGAATCTATCCTACGGCCGATATTGAGACCTCGACTACTTTTCTGGTCGTAGCTTATCGGCATGACAGCAACGCGAGGCCAAATCACGTTTCCGCACTCGGACGCACTGGCATCGCCCTTCCGCAAATATCGCATTTGGCCCTATCGTCTTCCGCGTCCCCCGCGCTTCCCCCAACCGTCTCTTGCATACCCCCCACGCACACGCCCACGCTTTCCCTCATCGTCGCTCACGCTTTCCCCCACCGTCGCTCACGCTTCCCCTTACCGCCGCTCACGCTTCCTCCTGCCTTCACCCAAGCTTCCCCCTACCGTCGCGAGCGCCTTCCCCCACCTTCACGCATCGCCGCTCATCGCCCACGATCTCTCCCACCGTCGCCCACGATTTCTCCCACCGCCGCCCACGATTTCTCCCACCGCCGCCCACACTTCCCCCCACCGTCGCCCACGCTTTCCCCCACCGTCGCCCGCGCTTCCCCTCCCATCGCCCTCCCTGTCGCCTGGAAATTTCCCTTACCGCCGACCTCCCTTCCCTCGCGCCTCTCTCCACGTCGCCATCACTCCCCTGCCTATCACGTTCCCCCTCTTCTCCGCACGCATGGCAGGTGCTGCTGCGGCTTTGGAGCAGAGTGCTGGGCGCACAGCTGGGGCAGCGCGTGCAGGCGGGCAGCAAGGAGCGCAATGCTGCAGGGGGCGGGGCAGGGGAGCGGGGGGAGGCGGGGCAAGGGAGCGGGGGAGGCTGGGCAGGGGAGCGGGGGAGGCTGGGCAGGGGAGTGGGGGAGGCGGGGCAGGGGAGCGGGGGAGGCGGGGCAGGGGAGCGGGGGAGGCGGGGCAAGGGAGCGGGGGAGGCAGGGCAGGGGAGCGGGGGAGGCGGGGCAGGGTTGCGGGGGAGGCGGGGCAGGGGAGCGGGGGAGGCGGGGGGTAGAGAGAGAGGGTGCAGGGATCCTCCTATCCCCCGTTCCACCCTTATACCTTGCCGCACTTTTACCACTTACCCTCCTCCCTTACTCCGTTCCTTCGTTCCCCCAGTCGTCGTCCTCTCCCTCTCTCTTCCTCCCTTCCTCCATCTCTCCCACACTCTCTGCCTCACTACCCTCTTTCCCCTCTCTGTCGCCCGTCCTCCCTCCCTCCCTTCCTTCCGTTCTCCCTTCCTACCATTCTCACATTTCTTTCATCCCCCCTCGATCCAGACCTCTTCCTCTTTCCATCTCCCGCTCTCCTACTCTCTTCCTCACTCCAACCCTGCGTGTCAGTTTCACCCTTTTACCTTCCCCATTGTACCCGGTCACACTCTTTCCTCCCTCCTTCGTCCCTCTCTTTCTCCCTCTTTCCCCCTTCGCTTTCTCCCATCCGCCCTTCCTCTCATCCCCATGTCCTCTCATCCCCATGTCCTCTCATCCCCATGTCCTCTCATCCCCATGTCCTCTCATCCCCATGTCCTCTCATCCCCATGTCCTCTCATCCCCATGTCCTCTCATCCCCATGTCCTCTCATCCACCCTTTCTCTCATCCGCCCGGCATCCTCCCTTCCTCCCTTTCATCCTCCCTTCCTCCCACCCAATATCGTCCCCTCCTACTTCCCCTCCCTTCCTTCATCTATTTCTCTCCCCCAATCCTCTGCCTCAGTTCCTTTCCCCGCTCTCTCCCCCCTTTCCACCCACGCTTCATATCACCCCCCTTTCTTCCCTTCCTCCGTGTCTCCCTAGCTCATGTTCTCCGTGCATGGATGGTTCCCTGCCTTCTTGCCTTTCCATTGTCGTCGTTTCATATCCAACCCCGCTGCTTCCAACTTTGACACATCAGAGTTGTAGTTCGTGTTTGTGCAGGTCTGCTATACATCCTGTTGTGTTGTGTTTGCTGTTAGCTACGTCATATACTGATGTTGGATGCTTCTCATAATACACCACTATGTGATTCGGAGCATAAATGCACATGACCACCGCAAGTGCAACAAAGCAAATTACGTTTCCATAAAGGTTGCCAAGGGTGGACTATAGGCACAAGCACAAATCTTAGAGGTGAAAACTTTTCAACCCACTCCTGTTGGGACCCATGGTGCTGGGCACATGTACAAGCATGGTTCTGCGATGGAATGGGGAGGGAAGAGGGGATATGGCGAATAAGCGAGGGCTGGAGGTTGGAGGTACAGAAGGGCATGTATGGGAGGTGTGAACAGGGCAGAGGGGTGAGCGAAGGGGGAAATAGAGTGGGCAGAGAGGAGAAGGGGGTGAGCAAAGGGGGAAATATAGTCAGCAGGCAGGAGAAGGGGGTGAGCAAAGGGGAAAGCCAGTGAGCAGAGGGGAACAAGGGGTGTGAACAGGGGTGGTGAGAGGGATTGTGGGGAGAAAGGGTTGAACGAAGGGGAATAGAGAGTAAACAGGGGGGAAAGATAAGTGAGTCCAGGGGGAAAGAGAGTGAGCAGGGGGAGAGAGAGTGAGCAGAGGGGGAGAGAGTGAGCAGAGGGGGAGAGAGTGAGCAGAGGGGGAGAGAGTGAGCAGAGGGGGAGAGAGTGAGCAGAGGGGGAGAGAGTGAGCAGAGGGGGAGAGAGTGAGCAGAGGGGGAGAGAGTGAGCAGAGGGGGAGAGAGTGAGCAGAGGGGGAGAGAGTGAGCAGAGGGGGAGAGAGTGAGCAGAGGGGGAGAGAGTGAGCAGAGGGGGAGAGAGTGAGCAGAGGGGGAGAGAGTGAGCAGAGGGGGAGAGAGTGAGCAGAGGGGGAGAGAGTGAGCAGAGGGGGAGAGAGTGAGCAGAGGGGGAGAGAGTGAGCAGAGGGGGAGAGAGTGAGCAGAGGGGGAGAGAGTGAGCAGAGGGGGAGAGAGTGAGCATGTGAGTAAGGGAGTGAGCATGTGAGTAAGGGCGTGAGCATGGGAGTAAGGGCGTGAGCATGGGAGTAAGGGCGTGAGCATGGGAGTAAGGGCGTGAGCATGGGAGTAGGGGAGTGAGCATGGGAGTAAGGGCGTGAGCATGGGAGTAAGGGCGTGAGCATGGGAGTAAGGGCGTGAGCATGGGAGTAGGGGAGTGAGCATGGGAGTAAGGGCGTGAGCATGGGAGTAGGGGAGTGAGCATGGGAGTAAGGGCGTGAGCATGGCAGTAGGGGAGTGAGCATGGGAGTAAGGGCGTGAGCATGGGAGTAGGGGAGTGAGCATGGGAGTAAGGGCGTGAGCATGGGAGTAAGGGCGTGAGCATGGGAGTAAGGGCGTGAGCATGGGAGTAGGGGAGTGAGCATGGGAGTAAGGGCGTGAGCATGGGAGTAGGGGAGTGAGCATGGGAGTAAGGGCGTGAGCATGGGAGTAGGGGAGTGAGCATGGGAATAAGGGCGTGAGCATGGGAGTAGGGGAGTGAGCATGGGAGTAGGGGAGTGAGCATGGGAGTAAGGGCGTGAGCATGGGAGTAAGGGCGTGAGCATGGGAGTAAGGGCGTGAGCATGGGAGTAGGGGAGTGAGCATGGGAGTAAGGGCGTGAGCATGGGAGTAAGGGCGTGAGCATGGGAGTAAGGGCGTGAGCATGGCAGTAGGGGAGTGAGCATGGGAGTAAGGGCGTGAGCATGGGAGTAGGGGAGTGAGCATGGGAGTAAGGGCGTGAGCATGGGAGTAAGGGCGTGAGCATGGGAGTAAGGGCGTGAGCATGGGAGTTATCAAGTAGGGGAGTAAGCATGGGAGTAAGGGCGTGAGCATGGGAGTAGGGGAGTGAGCATGGGAGTAAGGGCGTGAGCATGGGAGTAGGGGAGTGAGCATGGGAGTAAGGGCGTGAGCATGGGAGTAGGGGAGTGAGCATGGGAGTAGGGGAGTGAGCATGGGAGTAAGGGCGTGAGCATGGGAGTAGGGGAGTGAGCATGGGAGTAAGGGCGCGAGCATGGGAGTAAGGGCGTGAGCATGGGAGTAAGGGCGTGAGCATGGGAGTAAGGGCGTGAGCATGGGAGTAGGGGAGTGAGCATGGGAGTAAGGGCGTGAGCATGGGAGTAGGGGAGTGAGCATGGGAGTAAGGGCGTGAGCATGGCAGTAGGGGAGTGAGCATGGGAGTAAGGGCGTGAGCATGGGAGTAGGGGAGTGAGCATGGGAGTAAGGGCGTGAGCATGGGAGTAAGGGCGTGAGCATGGGAGTAAGGGCGTGAGCATGGGAGTAAGGGCGTGAGCATGGGAGTAGGGGAGTGAGCATGGGAGTAAGGGCGTGAGCATGGGAGTAAGGGCGTGAGCATGGGAGTAAGGGCGTGAGCATGGGAGTAGGGGAGTGAGCATGGGAGTAAGGGTGTGAGCATGGGAGTAGGGGAGTGAGCATGGGAGTAAGGGCGTGAGCATGGCAGTAGGGGAGTGAGCATGGGAATAAGGGCGTGAGCATGGGAGTAGGGGAGTGAGCATGGGAGTAAGGGCGTGAGCATGGGAGTAAGGGCGTGAGCATGGGAGTAAGGGCGTGAGCATGGGAGTAAGGGCGTGAGCATGGGAGTAGGGGAGTGAGCATGGGAGTAAGGGCGTGAGCATGGGAGTAAGGGCGTGAGCATGGGAGTAAGGGCGTGAGCATGGCAGTAGGGGAGTGAGCATGGGAGTAAGGGCGTGAGCATGGGAGTAGGGGAGTGAGCATGGGAGTAAGGGCGTGAGCATGGGAGTAAGGGCGTGAGCATGGGAGTAAGGGCGTGAGCATGGGAGTAGGGGAGTGAGCATGGGAGTAAGGGCGTGAGCATGGGAGTAGGGGAGTGAGCATGGGAGTAAGGGCGTGAGCATGGGAGTAGGGGAGTGAGCATGGGAATAAGGGCGTGAGCATGGGAGTAGGGGAGTGAGCATGGGAGTAGGGGAGTGAGCATGGGAGTAAGGGCGTGAGCATGGGAGTAAGGGCGTGAGCATGGGAGTAAGGGCGTGAGCATGGGAGTAGGGGAGTGAGCATGGGAGTAAGGGCGTGAGCATGGGAGTAAGGGCGTGAGCATGGGAGTAAGGGCGTGAGCATGGCAGTAGGGGAGTGAGCATGGGAGTAAGGGCGTGAGCATGGGAGTAGGGGAGTGAGCATGGGAGTAAGGGCGTGAGCATGGGAGTAAGGGCGTGAGCATGGGAGTAAGGGCGTGAGCATGGGAGTAGGGGAGTGAGCATGGGAGTAAGGGCGTGAGCATGGGAGTAGGGGAGTGAGCATGGGAGTAAGGGCGTGAGCATGGGAGTAGGGGAGTGAGCATGGGAGTAAGGGCGTGAGCATGGGAGTAGGGGAGTGAGCATGGGAGTAGGGGAGTGAGCATGGGAGTAAGGGCGTGAGCATGGGAGTAGGGGAGTGAGCATGGGAGTAAGGGCGTGAGCATGGGAGTAGGGGAGTGAGCATGGGAGTAAGGGCGTGAGCATGGCAGTAGGGGAGTGAGCATGGGAGTAAGGGCGTGAGCATGGGAGTAGGGGAGTGAGCATGGGAGTAAGGGCGTGAGCATGGGAGTAAGGGCGTGAGCATGGGAGTAAGGGCGTGAGCATGGGAGTAAGGGCGTGAGCATGGGAGTAGGGGAGTGAGCATGGGAGTAAGGGCGTGAGCATGGGAGTAAGGGCGTGAGCATGGGAGTAAGGGCGTGAGCATGGGAGTAAGGGCGTGAGCATGGCAGTAGGGGAGTGAGCATGGGAGTAAGGGCGTGAGCATGGGAGTAGGGGAGTGAGCATGGGAGTAAGGGCGTGAGCATGGGAGTAAGGGCGTGAGCATGGGAGTAAGGGCGTGAGCAGTGGGGGAACGAAGGCGACGGAAGGAGGTGAGCGAAGGCGACGGGCGTGTAAGCGAAGGCGGCGCGCGGGGAAAGCGAGGCGACGCGCGGTGGAAGTGAGGCGACGCGCGGGGGAAGCGAAGGCAACGCGCGGGGGAAGCGAAGGCGACGCGCGGGGAAATCGAAGGCGACGGGGGGGAAGAAGCGAAGGCGACGGGCGGGATAAGAAAAGGCAACGGTCATCCGAAAGCGAAGGTGGCGACGGGCGGGGGAAGCGAATGCGACGGGCTGCGGAAGCGAAGGCGACGACGAGGGTGACGGACAGAGGAAGCGTCGGACCTGGGGAAAGGAAAGCGAGGGCGAGGGGATGGTTACGCTTGGCCGAACGTGTGGGTTATGCGAACCCTGCATTCTACACCATATCTCATCGCACGCCGCACAATATCCTTACGCTTCGAACTCCCATTCCGCATCCTACACCATCGCATCGCGCCTTGATCCCTCTAGAGTCAACGGCCACGCCCTGCCTACACGTTTTCTATATGATGCCTAGTTTTAGTCTGCATGCTAGGATTGTCGAAGTGTGCACAGTTTGGTAGGCACACTCTAACTCTGGTTGTTGTGGGAGGCACACCATCCATCACAAGTCTTCTTTGAAGCGACACAACTTTGTCGCAAACTGGTTTCGCGAGTGAAAGGGTTTCGCAACCCAACCGAACCTCCCTCTGGCTGCCTTCCGAACCTAGTTTTTTGGCGTTGACTTCCGTTGAGTAATTCAGGTCTTGGGCTTTAACTCCACTTGAATTGCATGGCTAAAAGCCACCGGATACGACTAGAACAAATGGCCATTAGTATCCAATGGCTTACACTAGAATGGATTGGTTTGGGGAAAAATAAAGTGAGAACATTCAATGGGACATGGTTCCACCAGTCTCACGTGCTCATGGAAGCTTCAACACCACCCCCAACAAAATACTCCCCTGCGCTAACTTGGTGCTAGCTTGGATGGGCCGGCTTGGTGGGATGGCAGTGGGGTGAAAATAGTGTGTCGTGTTTGTCATCCACGTTTTGAGGCTGCACTGCTGGTGAGAGTCGCCACTTGGTGCTTGAAGACTGGAGTGTCGAGAGACCTGCATTGGGGATCCCCAATTGATCATAGAGGGGTTACTAACATGTTAGTTTAGGGGGTTTGGCCCCATTGAGCCGCATTTAGAATAAGACATTTTATCCCAGTAGTCTAGTGACTGAGATTCTGACATGGTATCAGAGCAGCTTGCCGAATGTGTGCACATGCTGCCGAATATGGTCTCGAGTTCGAATCCATGTGTATGCACATGCTGCCGAATGCGCTGTACCATGTCCTGGGCCTCTACGTATGGAGGAATATCGAGAGACCTGCACTGGGGTTCCCCGATTGGTCGTAGCGGGGTTACAAGCATATTAGTCTGTGGGGGGGGGGAGATTGTCAGAATCCCAGCCACTAACCATTGGAATAAGAGAGCTTGTTTGTGTAGCGAGTGAGTGCGCCCATAACCCCCCAGGCCACCGTGCCTGTAACCCTTCCCTAGGATCAATCGGGGATCTCCGGTAGACCTCTGACACACCCCCACACTTGGATGCCCGAGGTGCACACACTGGGATTCGAACCCGAGACCTTCGCTCTGATACCATGTCAAAATCCCAGCCACTAACCACTGGGATAAAATGGCTTGTTTGTGTGGCAAATCAGTGCGCCCATAACCCCCCAGGCCAATGTGGATCTCCGGTGGACCTCTAACAGGTTTGGGCGCACTGACCCGCATTTGGAATAAGTCTTTTATCCTAGTGGTTTAGTGATTGGGATTTTGACGTGGAGGGGACAGAGTGATCAGTCATACCATGAAGTGTTGTACACATAACAATCATTTGTTCCGGAGAGGTCGACTTGACTGGGGAAGGCCGGGGAAAAGGCCGAGGGCACACAATACGATCATAGAGGAGCAAGGGAGGGAGGGAGGGATGGTGTTATCTCGAGTGACTTGTGTCGCATAGGAGAGAAGGAGAAGAAAGATGGTGTTTCCAATTTACAAAGTGAGGGGCACATATGTTGGGCTTGTTAGGAATAGTGAAATGAGATTGTACACTCCTAACCGTAGCAAGTGAAGCACACAGTATCGAGGCTGAATGCGAAGAGGCAGAATGACGCAAAGAGTCACGCACGGTTACAGAGCATCTAAACCGTCGGAGCAGACGACATCGGGCAGCTGCAGGAGTACATGGCTAGCTAGGTCGTTTTGTATTCCACTTGTACTCTCATTTATATGCTTGTACTTGCATGTTTTCATCATCTCAATCATTTTACGTTCACTCTGAATTGAGGTCA
The DNA here is from genome assembly GCA_947470075.1 of Closterium sp. Yama58-4. NCBI lineage: Eukaryota > Viridiplantae > Streptophyta > Zygnematophyceae > Desmidiales > Closteriaceae > Closterium > Closterium sp. Yama58-4. The sequence continues at coordinate 441,979 of CANIUD010000033.1, forward strand.
AGGGCCCACCACCACTACACACTCTCTGCGAGTCTTCCCGAGGTGATCCTAGGGTCGATCAACATCTAATCGCAGCAGGGCTTGCGCTCCTGAATGCCATTCTACGCGCGCCGCATTGCCCTTAAAAAAATTGTATTATGCCCCACGTTGCTTCCTTACTAAATTCCCTCGCTTTTTAGATAAGGGCAGATGCGTTCTTCATTGTAAATAAAGAAAATCTTAACAATCCTTTACTAGGGTTTGCCTCTTCTGATATTGCTTCCATGTTGATGTCAGAATATTGTGTTGTGTAGGCTGTAGTGGGGTAGCTTATATGGGGTACAACCCAATTAGGGTTAGTACTTGTACCCAACTCTTTTGATAGTTCATCCATTTTCGTTCTCTAATTTTGACATGGTTTCAGAGCAGGTCCTGTCCCAGGACCGGTTTTAGGGCCCACCAACTACCGTAGCGCTGCCCCACCCGTCGCACTGCCCACGCAAGCCCTACCCTACCCTACCCTGCGTCGCGCCGCCCTGCTGGCTGCGCGTCGCCCCCCTGCAGCCCGCGCGCTACCCCTTCCTGCCCGCGCACTGCCCTTTGCAGCCCGCGTGCCGCCCCTGGCAGCCCGCGCGCCTCCCTTGCAGCCTGCGCGCCGACTCTGCAGCCCGCGCGCCGCCCTCTGCAGCCCGCGCGCTGCCCCTGGCAGCCCGCGTGCCGCCCTTTGCACCCCGCGCGCCGCCCCTGCAACCCGCGCGCCGCCCTTTGCAGCCCGCGCGCTGCCCTTTCCTGCCCGCGCGCCGCCCTGCTAGCCGTGCGCCACCATTCCTGCCTTGCGCGTTTCCCTAAGTGCACGTGCCACCCTGCTTTGCCCACTATGGCTACTCTCAGCGTTCTATCGTTCGATCCTGAGGGCCGTCCCATCCAGTTCGATACGTGGCTCGACGACTTACATCTATACTTGCTGAGCGATTCTAGAGATGGCGTTTCGTTGTTTGACCACACGCCTGGAGCCTCTCTCGCCCCTCCCGACACAGCTGACAGTGCGACTCGCTCACAGTGGCTTACCCGTGACGCTGCTGCTCGCCTAGCCATTCGCAACCACCTGCCGTTAGCCGAATGTGCTCACTTTGGCCAACACAAGACTACTAAGGCCCTGTATGACGCTGTAGTCGCTCGTTACTCCTCCCCTGCCACTTCTTCTCTACACCATCTCATTCTGCCCTACCTCTTTCCTCAGCTGTCAGCCTTTTCCACAGTCGACGAACTCATCACCCACCTTCGCACTAGCGACACTCGCTACCGCGCCGCGCTTAAGGCCAAGTTTCTAGACAAGAACCCACCCCCAATTTGCATCACTCTCTACGTCATAGTCACACACCTCCCTGACTCTCTTCGTGCAGTCAAGGACAACTTTCTCGCCCTTAACCCCACTTACCTCACTCGCAACCCACTCGAGAAGCAACTACTTGCAGCCGAGACTAGCGCAGTCGCTGTAGGTGCTTCTCGTGGCACTCCTCGCACTCCCTTCTTTGAGGGGTGTTCCCCCTCCCCCCTTGCCCCCTCTGTTGCTTCTGCTGCTGCTGTCGACTTCCTTGGTGCTGAGGAGGTCGGGGCTGCGTCTGCTCCTAGTGGGAGGCGCCGCAACGGCAAGGGCAAGGGAGGCAAGGGTGGTGGGGGTGGCGGCGGTGGAGGCGGTGGTGGAGGTGGTGGAGGCGGTGGAGGTGGTGGTGGTGGCGGTGGGAGTGGTAGTGGGGGTGGAGGCGTCGGTGGCGGCGGTGGTGGTAGCGGTGGGAGTGGTGGCGGCGGTGGTGGCAGCAGTGGGAGTGGTAGTGGCGGCAGTGGTGGCGGTCGGGGCGGAGCGGTCCAGAGAGGAGGTTCTGGCGGTGGCCAGAGGCAGCAGCAGCAGCAGCGTCCGCGTGAGACCCTTACGCCCCAGCAGCTTCGTGAGTGGTTTGCTCAGCGTGGGGCGTCTGGGGGTAGTGTTCGCTGCCCATATGTCATCCGCACAGGTGATCGGGCTGGTTAGACTTGCGGGAAGGTTGGTCACTCGCAGTACCGCTGCTTCTCCCGTCTTGACGACGCCTGGCGCGCAGAGTTTGGCGACGAGGCTGAGCTCCCCCGCTGGCAGGAGCTGCTTAGGGATGGTGTTGATATCTTTGCTCTTGACTATGATGCTATCCTTGCTGGCATGTATGCTTTGACTGTTAGTGCTGAGGGTGACTGTTACCTGTGTGTGCCGCCTGACCCAGGTATAGAGGCTGTTGCGCTACGTGCTAGTGAGTCTTCTCTCTCTGGTACTGCGCCTACTGAGGCCTTGCACACCTTCACGCTTGACTCAGGTGCTTCCCGCTGCTTCTTTCGCGACAGTACCATAGTCACACCACTCTGTTGCAGTCTCTCTGGCTGACCCCTCAGGGGGCCCAGTTCTTGCACGTTCCTCCACTGTTCTCCCGTGTCCGGCGGTTTCATCCGGCTCACTGTCAGGTCTCCACCTCCCCTCGTTCTCGACGAACTTTGTGAGCAATGCAGTCCTTCAGGATGCATGGGTTGATACCTTTACCCCTGGAGGGCAGCGTGTGGCGATCTGCACGTGCTCCCGGACTGGCCGTCACCTGGCCACGTTCACCCGTCGGCCTGGGTCGAGTCTGTACACACTGACTACTACGCCTCCTCAGGTCGCTGCGTCTGCTCAGGTGTCCGCGTCAGGTCAGGTAGCAGCCCCCTGCTCGTGTCGCCTCCTGTCGCACCAGACTCTCCTCTGGCACTACTGTCTTGGTCACCCCTCCCTGCCACGCCTCCGTGGCATGCACTCCCGCCTCCTTGTCTCTGGTCTTCCCAGGTCTCTCCCTCCCCTCCCACCCTCGCCTGCCCCGCCCTGCATTCCTTGCGTCGAGGGGCAGCAGCGCGCCGCTCCTCACTCCTCCTCGTTTCCCCCGACAACTGCTCCCCTGCAGACTCTCCACATGGACGTGTGGGGCCCAGCCTGCGTCCGTGGACAGGGCCGTGGGCGGTACTTTCAGCTGGTTGTTGACGACTACTCGCGTTACACCACGGTCTTCCCCTTGCGCAGCAAGGGTGAGGTCCCTGATGTCTTGATCCCTTGGATCCGCGCTGTTCGTCTCCAGCTCCGCGAGCGGTTCCGCACGGACCTTCCCGTCCTGCGTCTGCACTCTGACAGAGGTGGTGAGTTCTCCTCCGACCTCTTGCGGGACTTTTGTCAGGGGGAGGGCATCCTCCAGTCGTTCACGCTTCTGGCCTCCCCGCAGCAGAATGGGATTGCAGAGCGCCGCATTGGCTTAGTCATGGAGGTGGCTCGTACCTCCATGATCCATGCAGCTGCTCCCCATTTTCTGTGGCCGTTTGCGGTCCGGTACGCTGCGCATCAGCTCAACCTCTGGCCCCGAGTCTCCTTGCCGGAGACCTCGCCCACACTGCGTTGGATGGGGAAGATTGGCAATGCGTCGCTGTTCCAGGTCTGGGGCGCTCGTGCCTTTGTCCGCGATACCTCCGCGGACAAGCTCTCCTCCCGCGCCATTCCCTAGCTCTTCCTTGGCTTCCCCCCTGACGCGCCTGGCTGGCAGTTTTACCACCCCACCTCGCGCCATGTTCTGTCCTCTCAGGACGTCACGTTTGACGAGTCAGTTCCCTTTTACCGTCTCTTCCCCTACCACACTGCCCCTTTCACCCCTCCTGCCGCTCTTCCTCGCTCCAGGTCCCCCTCCGGTAGACCCCCTCCCCCCTCAGGGTCTTGCTCCTTCAAGTGATTTCTGCGTTCGTTCGTTCCTTAGTCGTTGTGCACACACTACTTGCTAGTTCACGGGGAGAATTGGCAAGAGTTTCACTAGCAAAAGTTGAGAACAATAGTTCAGAATTGTACGAGTACGACGGCTTTACTGTGATTTACTAGCTTGATTCTGCTTTATTATGCATTATCTAGCTTAGATTTATTTTGTTTTGCTTGCTTTTGCTAGATTTCCTAGGTTCGTTGCTTTTACAGTATTTATTATAGTTATAGGCACCGAACTAGGTTGAGTGCACCGAATTCTAGGCTTTTCGGTTGCCACCGAATTGCCTTCTACCGAATTCGGGAAGGGCCCGTTCAGGACGCTTCGCGACCCGCGGAACCTTCTAGTAACACCAGGGTTACTGCCTTTGTGTCGAGCCTATATATAGCCTCGCCTTGTACCCAGGTGATTCATTCAATAGTTATATCTTTCCTGAACCAGATCCTCATAAGAATGATAGCATCAAATTTGGCATGCACAACTACATCAGACCTAGCAACGCTGCTGGTCGACCGCCAGCGCAGCACGGTCGACCGCGTGCCAGCACGACTTGGTCGACCGCGCTCCAGCAGAGCAAAGTCACGGCTTGCCAACGTTGCAAGTCCGCGGTGCGCCAACGCTGCAGCAAGTCGGCTGCACAGCGTTGCACCCGCAGGACAACGGTGCACCTGCTTCGCAGGTGCGCGCAGCTGGTTGGTGCTCCACGCCTCGTCACGAGCACAGCGCAGACGCCCAGGTCAACTCCATGCCAGCGACTGCGCCTACTAGCCACGTTGACCTCGGGATACCACCCCCGAGGTCGCCCTCGCAGAATCCACCCCGGCGACCTTCGCACACATCGTCCGGGTATCCCGGTCGACCGGGCAACCTTTCCTGGTCGACCAGCTCGGTCGGTCTCCGGCTGCGCAAGCCCGGCGTCCCCAATGGTCGGCACCCTCCACCTCGGCGCCCTGGTTCTCGACGCCTGGCTGCTCGGCGTCCCCGGACTCCCTTGTCAAGATCAACATCGGCCCTTTCCTTCGTCGACCACCAAGTCTGGTCGACCACCTGGTCGACCACACTCCTGTGCGCCAGCCACCCAAGTCGGGTGCCTCAAGTCGGCGTCGCCAAGTCGACGCCCGTGCACATCAACCTCGCCAGGTCGACCTCCCAAAGTCAGCGCCTTCCCCAAGTCGGCGCCCTTGTAGTGGCCCCCGTGCAGGTCGACCAGCCCCGTCGACCAGCTCGCCCACTGCTGCAGGTCGGCTGAACAACTACGTCGGCTCTGCCCAAGCGAGGACGGGGCCACACCCAACTCCCGTTGACACTGGAGACACTGCCGCTGGAGGTGCTGGAGCTGGAGGCGCTGGAGCAGGAGACTCTAGAGCTGGAGCCGCTGGAGCTGGAGCCACTGGAGCTGGCGGCGCTGGAGCTAGAGGTCCTGGAGTTGCAGGTACTGGAGGTGCTGGCGCTGGAGGTGCTGGTGCTTCTGGAGTTGGGGGTCCTGGTGCTGCTGGAGCTGGAGGTACTGGAGGTGCTGGAGGTGCTGGAGCTGCTGGTGCTGGAGGTGCTGGAGCTGGAGGTGCTGGCGCTACTTGAGCTGGGGGTGCTGGTGCTGCTAGAGCTGGAGGTACAGGAGGCGCTGGCGGTGCCGGTGGTGCTGGTCCTGGAGGTACTGTGCAGCTGAGACACCGTTTTTCTTGCCGCCCCCGCAGCTGTTACTGCTACCGCCCACCTCGGTGCTCCGTCAGGTTCTTAGTCTTCCTTCGTCCACTGCCCTTCCTCCAGACTCACCGCTGCCTGCCCCCCTCCTTACACTGAGCAGCCAGCCTCCCTTACAGAGCGTCGTGAGCCTGCGTCTCGTCTAGCCTCCCCTGTTCGCACTGTTCGACGTGCTCGTCGTGTTCCCAGTCCTCGTCCTCCGCCTCTCCCCGGCACGCACACCATGGCACTACGTCCTTCCTCTATTCCACAGCGTGTTCCCCTGCCGTCTCCTCTGGTGTCCTCCCTTCCTGAGGTTCCGGACCCTGAGTCTGACTTGGTTCGTGCTGCTCACCCTACTATCACGCATCTCTTGGCCACTGTTGTCACTGACCCTTCTTTTGAGTCCACTACTGCATCTGCCTTAATTGCTGAGCTTGTTTACTTTGCTGCTGCGTGTCGTCTAGACTACGCCACTAGTCTTGTTGCTGAGTCTGAGTGTGTCTGTCCTCCGTCCGTCGAGGGTGAGTGTGCTCTTGGCACGGACGTCCTTGAGGACAGGCAGGAGGACTTTGAGTGTCTTGCAGCCGCTGTACCTCATCTCGTGGCCATGCTGCTTGCACCTGAGGGAGACCCAGATGCACTGGACATCCCGACCCCGCGCTCTTACGCAGAGGCGATTACGGGTCCCTACTCCTCTCAGTGGCAGACATCCATGGACGCAGAGATGGCATCCTGGAAGTCCAAAGGCACTTACGTTGACGCAGTTCCCCCTCCTGGGGCGAACATAGTCGACAGCATGTGGATTTTCAGGGTGAGGTGGCCACCGGGTTCTCCGCCTGCCTTCAAGGCTCGTTACGTTGCACGAGGCTTTAGTCAGCGACAGGGAGTTGACTTCTTCCAGACCTTCTCCCCTACCCCGAAGATGACCACTCTTCGGTTGTTGCAGCACGTTGCCGCTCAGCGTGACTACGAGCTTCACTCTCTTGACTTCAGCACAGCTTTCCTACAGGGCAGCCTGCACGAGGAGATCTGGCTACGTCGTCCTTCTGGCTTCACTGGGTCGTTTCTTGAGGGTACCCAGTGGAGCCTCCGACGGCCAGTCTACGGTCTCCGCCAGGCGCCTCGTGAGTGGCACGACACACTGAGGACGACACTTGCGGCTCTTGGGTTTGCTCCTTCCACTGCTGACCCGTCGCTGTTTCTGCGCACCGACACTTCGCTGCCGTCGTTCTACATCCTCGTGTACGTCGACAACTTGGTTTTTGCCACTGCTGACACTGAGGGACTCGGCCTTGTGAAGTCGGAGCTATAGAAGAGACACACCTGCACTGACCTGGGTGAGCTGCGCAACTACCTTGGCTTGCAGATATCCCGGGACAAAGCACGGCGCACCATCACCTTGACTCAGTCACACATGGTGCACCAGGTCCTTCAGCGCTTCGGCTTCCGGTTCTCCTCACCACAGTCCACTCCTCTGCCTACTGGTCACTCGCTCTCAGCTCCACCTTCGGACGAGTCCGTAGAGCCGAGTGGTCCGTATCCAGAGCTAATGGGCTGCCTCATATACCTGATGACCTGCACTCGACCTGACCTTGCGTACCCTCTTAGCATCCTGGCACGCTACGTTGCGCCTGGGAGACACCGACTAGTGCACTGGGAGGCCGCTAAGAGGGTGTTGCGCTACTTGTGCAGTACATCGGGCATGGGGCTCGTGCTTGGAGGACGGGGTGACGTTGTCCTCACTGGACACTCAGACGCTTCTTGGGTTGACGACCTGGCTACACAGCGGTCGTCACAGGGTTACACTTTCAGCCTTGGCTCTGGCTCTGTTTCTTGGCGGTCTACTCGCTCGTCTTCTGTTCTTAGCTCTTGTTGTGAGGCTGAGATCTACGCAGGAGCCATGGCTGCACAAGAGTTACGCTGGCTCACCTACCTGCTGACCGACTTGGGAGAGCGGCCTCGTTCTCCTCCGGTTCTGTACGTAGACAACAAGGCCGCGATTGCCTTGTGTCAGGAGCACAGACTGGAGCACAGAACGAAGCACATCGCTCTGCGTTACTTCCTTGCTCGAGAGTTGCAGCAGCGTGGTCAGCTTCGTTTTGCTTACGTGGCCACACGGGCCAACACTGCTGATATATTCACCAAGGCACTTCTGTCTGGTGATCATCAGCGTTTCTGTACTGCTCTAGGCCTTGTGCCTGCTTTGTCTCACTTGCTCACTGCGTGACTTTGCTTGTACTGTGATCTATATATACCTGCATGCTTACTCTTGCTAGGTTGTGATCACTGTACTGTGTATTCTCTTTTATATACCGTAACTCTGCACGTGAACTGGCCTTGTGGCCATTTGCTTGTGCTCGGACTGTGTGGTGACTTCGTGATCCACCCTGAGCTTTGCTTTGCTTTTCTGTGACTGCTTGTACTCCCCCACTTTGCCTATGGGGGTGTGTAAGAATATTGTGTTGTGTAGGCGTAGTGGGGTAGCCTGTATGGGCTACAACCCAATTAGGGTTAGTACTTGTACCCAACTCTTTCATAGTTCATCCATTCTTGTTCTCGAACTTTGATAGTTGAATATCATTCAAATATCTTATTCCTGTTTCTCTTGGCTATTAAATCCAATACGATGAAATATTAAACTATTACAGATCATAAAGCTGCCATAGGTGGTGTGGAGTTCAATGCTTGAGATGTAAAAGTACCCTTTAGAGGACAATATAGGTATTGTCGTTCGAATAATGGTTTCTATTGTATTGGCAACTTCACACTTCATGCATACACGTTCTCACTGTAGCTTATCGCAACCACTGACTCGCTTGAAGATGGAGGTGACTCGTGTTACGAGACCATGGTTTTGTTTGTTCCGTGACGGTCCAAAGCGGTACGGAGCAGTAGCCAACACGCAGCTAAACGGTCAGCAAACACGCAGCTGCAACCCCTCGCTTTTCTTCTAAGATGCTCGAGAGTTTCTTTCTCTTCCCCTTTTTTCCTGCTGTCCCCTAAGATTCCCTTTTCCGTTCTTTCTTCAGCAGGGTTAGTGATCCCAGATTCTTGCCCTCTCCCCAACTCCTGGTTTCACGTAGTCTGCCTTGCAATCTCCAATCCTCGCGCATCCATCTGCGTTTTCCTCGTTTATAATTATGAGCGGAGACGAGAAGAAGATGGACCTGTCAGATCTTGCTGCTGCTCTTCCTTCAGGTGATCTTCCGTGATTTTTTTTTCCCCCGTCTTCCTTCTTAGTCGTGTTTCCGTTGTAAGAAGTCCTGCCGGCGTCGATCTAGGATTGTGCATGATACGCCGAACGCGATATAGTAGCAGCGCATGTTCCGTGCCGCGCATTACTTTCACGGTGTTTTCATCATCCTTGTTGTTTGCCGACATAATTTTCGTATCCTACGATCTACTTTCTAGCTTGCGACATTATTCGCCATATTCTGCGGTCTACTCCTCCATCGTTTCAGGGGGGGCGGGTTTAACCGACGAAGATCGCGCCGGATTGGTCAGCGCTATTCAGGTGATTGAAGTGGCCACCAACGGCTTCAAGCGATGTTGCAAATGAATGAGGAATGTTTAAAATGAACGAGATCCAACGAAGTGGGAAAATTGAAACGGGATGAGAAACACGCGACCTTGCTAGCTCCACATAAATCATTTACGCAGAATTCAGGAATGTTGAGGAATGACAAATGATTTCAGAATAACAGCGGCCTTAGCGCTTACAAGAAAGATTTTCAAGAACATTATATTGCCGGCTGATTCTGCAAGATATAATCGGATCGCACCCATCTGATATATTCTTTCACGCGGCCTTTTTATGGCTACCCGCCCTGTATATCTGCTCTATCATCTTGTTCTCTGCTCACCTACGTGAAGTTTTTTTGTGTGGGTGTTTTTTTTCCCTTTTTAATTTTCTTTAATTGCCGTGGCAGGACAAACTGGATACCCTCATGACGCAAAACTTCCTCGCGGGCCTCTCGCCAGCTGTCCGCACACGTGTCACGGCTCTACAGGAGATCCAGGTGCGGAGCATCCGAGCGGCCGAATTGATTGCTCCTCCATTTGTCAAACGTTTCTCTTGCGTCCATCACATTTAGGCCGTTTCATTGGGCCCTACTAGTGTTTCATGTCAAGTGGGGAAATCATATTTGTTTATGATTTTTTCTTTTCTTTCTTCTGCTCGCTTAGAAGTCGGCATGGGATCCGTTCATCCACGCCTTAGGTTCGGGATCCGCGTGCACCATTTACGCGAGGTTTTGCGGATAGGATTAAAAATCTTCAAGGACGGATGGCTTCTGAAGCTCCGCGCGAGGCGGAAAGGAAATAGAAGGCAATTTTCACGATGAGCGTAACGAGGAGCCTTTAAAGGAAAAGATTGCTCTCGGTTGCTGCCAACGGTGTGCTGTTGTTTCATCTTCAAACCCTGCAGAACCCCAACCCCCTTCTTCGCCATGTTGTCTCTCCGTGCAGAAGGAGAGGTGCATGACGAAGAAGCTCGAGAATGAGGAGAAAAAACCGTCGCTCCTGAGGATTCTTAACGCCGCTTCTGAGATTTTTAAAACTCAAGTGCATGGAGGAGACATACTCGTGATGTGAGACATATCCCAAGTGCTCCTTCCCCTCCCCCGCGGTCCCCCCGACGTATCCCATGTGCTCCTTCTCCTCCCCGGCGATCCCCCCTTTTCTGTGCTGGGTGTGGAAACAACATCACGAGCTCAAGGATAACTTTACGGAGGAAAAAGGCCGAGCCAGGATGTGTGGAAGTCTCTCAGGGTGTTCCTTCTTTGTCTCTCATCGCCTCTCCCGTTCGCCCGTTCCCCCGTTTTTCCTTTGTGTTCCTGTGCTGGGAGCAGAAATCGCACGATGAGCTCAAGGAGAAGTTTCTGGAGGAGAAGGCGGCTCTTGAGGCCAAGTACCAGAAGCTGTACGAGCCGCTCTACAACCAGGTGAGGATCTACTCTATAACGCGTGTCGTCTTGACATGCCTTACAGCTCTCGAGGCAAGTACCAGAAGCCGTACGAGCCGCTCTACAACCAGATGAGGATAGCTTGCTGTTGCTGCTGATCTTTAACGCGCATCCTTCTGAGGTGCCTTAGCAGCTCCTTAGCCTCTAACTTCTCACTATCTGGAAACCCCTAATTCTCTGTAACCTCTCACACTCTTCATTCTCTCATGTTCTTCAACCCCTGACCCACTTTAACCCCAAACCCTTTTCAACCCCTCGCCCTCCTGACCTTCAGCGCTCTGAGATTGTGGCGGGAGACAAGGAGCCGGAAGGCGCTGAGCCCCCTGCTGCTGAGGCTGGAGCGGAGGTGGAGAAGGGTGAGTTGCGGCTGAGTGCGGTGCAATGGGTCGGTGTGGGGTGCGTTGGGGTAGAAATGGGTGAGATGGGGGGGGGCAGCTGACGGCGAGGCTCCAGCTGCCGAAACTGGAGCAGAGGCGTGGAGAAGATTATGCTGGGGTTAAGTGCAGTGCCGTGGGGTGTTTGGCGAATGTTGTGCTGGGGGGGTTTATGAAGGAAAACAATGCGTGTTGTTACCTGTCCAAAAGCGACTCGACTGGAGCTCCTCCCCTCTCTTCTCTTCTTCATATCCTCCTGTGCCCATTTCGTTTTGTTTCGTTTGTCTGCTGGCATCCAGGTGTGCCTGAGTTCTGGCTCACTGCCATGAAGAACAACGAGATCTTGGCAGAGCAGGTGAGGGGTTTGGGCAATATGTTTCAAGCATTATCTATTCAAGCCTTATTCTTGCCATCCGTACTCTTTTCCTCCCAACCTGTTAAGTTCTAAACTTTGTTTCTCCCCATTGTTTTTATTGTGCTACCCATTTTTTTGTCTGGGACGTCAGATCACAGCGAGGGACGAGCCTGCACTCAAGCACCTCAAGGACATCCGGTGGTCTCAACTGGGGGAGGAGCTCAAGGTCAGTGCGGGGTGGTGCACAGGATTTGAGAAATAAGGGGTTTGGCAGTCGTAGTAGGGGTTTAGGTCTAAGAGGGTGGGACGGCAGATTACAGCGAGGGACGAGCCTGCACTCAAGGACATCTGTGGTCGCAACTGGGGGACGACCTCAAGGTCAGTGCGAGGAGAAATGATGTGCAGACAAGGATTTTGTTTTGAGCATTTGGAAGCTGTCAGATGAGATGACAGGCGACGAGGGACGAGCCTGCACTCAAGTTCCTCAAGGATATCGGTGGTCGCAGCTCGGGGAGGAGCTCAAGGTCAGTGGGGGGGGGGAGGGAGTACGAAGGTCACGTCTTGCAAGGGTATTGGGTTTAAGGTTTAAGTGATTAGAACCTCTCAGATTAGATGGCACGTGGCAAGGGACGAGCCTTCACTCGAGTACATTGAAGATGTTAGATGGTCACCACCACTGGGGGAGGAGCTCAGGGTCTGTGCGGAGCGTAATGACTTGCACAAGGGTTCAGGGTTGGTGGATTTGGGTCCCAGAGGCCTGGAGGGATTTAGTCGATTTCACAGCGATTTGGAGGGGTTTGGTTGGTAGATGCCAGGAGTCTTTTAAATGTGGATGAAGTCGGGCAACTCATTGGCTGCTTTATTGCTCTCCACCTCTTGTCCCGTTGAAGCTCTAATCCTTCGCCTCTCATTCTGTCTCATCTTATCTCGTTCTCCAATTCAAGAAATTAAAGAAGTTCCTATTCTGCTGTCTCTTTCCCACCACTCCAGGGCTTTAAGCTGGAGTTTCATTTCACGCCCAACCCCTACTTCAAGAATGAAGTGGTACGTTTGTTCACTGCTCACCACTCACCCATGCTGGGCTGGCTTTTTACTTTGGAAGCACCTGAGTTTTATTTTCGTTTTCCCCGTACTTAATGATCAACAAGGATCGGGCAATAAATTCCTTCCTTGCCCCTCTTCTTCCGTCTTATTCTCGCACTGCCTTCCCCAACTTCCCCACCCACTTTCTCCCAACCCCCACTTCTCCACACCTCTATCCACTCCGACCACTCCAAACCACCTCTCACCACTCGCTCAGCTCACCAAGCATACTCTTCAATCCAGGAGGATAAGCCAATCTGCTTCCTTGCCCCCCTCAACGAGAAGGAGCCGATTTGTTGCTTGCCCTTCTTCTTCTTCCTTTTCTCAGGCTCACTCCCCCGCACCCAACCACCCCCCCACTCTTTCCCCACCACCCCTCAACTCACCAATTCATCCTTCATAAGAAACGAGGAGCACCCACTCTGTTCTTTGCACCTCTCCTTCCTTCCCCCCATTCTCACTCCCCCCACTCCACCATGCCTTCTTCCCCCCCCATTCCCACCCTCAATCCCCATCCCCACTCTCAACCACTCCTCACTCGTTCAGCTCACCGAGTCGTACATCATGATCGGCGAGGAGTAAATCCTTGCTTTACCTTCCTTCTTGCTTCAATCCTCACTACTCCCTGCTCTTCCTCTTCCCCTCTCCCCACTCCCTCCAACCCCTCACCACTCCTTCAGCTCACCAAGTCGTACTTCATGATTGACGAGGAGGAGCCCATTCTTGAGAAGGCGGAGGGGTGAGTAGCTCCTCTCTCCCTCTCTTGTTGTTCTCGCATGTGTTGTTTCTGCTTTGTTTTGTTGGCTCTGGTTATGTAGGGGACATGTTTGTGTTCTCCCCTTTGGTGTATACTTTAACCTGCCATTCCGACCTGCTTTGTTCTCCATCCCTTGCCCCTTAATCCAATGCAGCACGGAGATCGAGTGAAACGCGGGCAAGAACCTGACGCAGAATATAATGAAGAAGAAGCCCAAGGAGAAGCCACTATCTCATGCGTACCTGCCTGCTCTGTCCCTTCTCCTGGACCCCCCTTCACAACACAGCACGGAGATCGAGTGGAACGCGGGCAAGAACCTGACACAGAAGATAATGAAGAAGAAGCCAAAGAAGGGCGCCAAGAGCAGCAAGCCGATCACAAAGACGGAGCCCTGCGAGAGCTTCTTCAACTTCTTCAGCCCGCCCGCCGTGCCCACCGAGGACGAGGAATTGGACGAGGAGGAGGTGAGAGCCAGGGCCCCTCCACTCCTCTTCTCCCCTCCTCCTGGCTGTCGGTTTTCCCTTTGTTTTTGGCCCTAGAAAAGTTGATCTAGCGGCATCAAGCCAAGGGCAACAGGGAGGGTGCGAAGAGCAGCAAGCCGATCACCAAAACAGAGCCCTGCGAGAGCTTCTTCAACTTCTTCAGCCCGCCCGCTGTTCCCGCCGAGGACGAGGAGCTGGACGAGGAGGAGGTGAGAGCCAGGGCCCCTCCGCTCCCCTTCTCCCCTCTTTCTCCCCTCCTCCTGGCTGTCGGTTTTCCCTTTGTTTTTGGCCCAAGAATTGTTGATCTAGCCCTAGCAAGCCAGGAGCTGCAGGAGATGATGGAGCAGGACCAATGATGTGGGGTGACGTGGGGTGTGCCCGCCTGGTCTCCCTCTCTTATCATGTCTCATTGCCTGTCTCTCTCTTGCTGCCTCCCCTCCCTTCATCAATGGCAGGCAGAAGAGCTTCAAGAGATGATGGAGCAGGACTACGATGTTGGGTGAGTTCTTTGCCTAAAACACACACACATTCACTCACTCACTCACTCTCTCTCACTCACTCACTCACTCTCACTCACTCCCACACTCACACTCACTCTATCTCACTCTCACTCACTCTCACAGACACTCACTCACACTCACTCCCTTATGTCTTCATTGAACCCCCCCCCCATCTTTGATTCTTCTGTAACATTAGGTCTACCCTGAGGGAGAAGATCATTCCACATGCCGTGTCCTGGTACACTGGGAGGCTGCTTTGAGGAGACAGCCTGTGGCATGCCTCTCTCCTTACACTTATGCTTATGTTGTGACTGCATTTCATTTTTCCTTTGGCACCAGGTCTACCCTGAGGGAGAAAATCATTCCACATGCCGTGTCCTGGTACACTGGGGAGGCTGCTGACCTGGAGGATTTGGACGATGATGAGGACGACGAGGATGACGAGGATGACGAGGACGATGACGAGGATGAGGATGATGATGACGAGGACGACCACCCGAGGCCTGCTCGCGGAAGGGTGCGTTTTGAGTTGTGAACCAAGAGCAAGTACCTGCTGTTTCCTTTGGTATACGGTATTTGTTTACTGCTTGAAGTGGTTACATTGCCTGTGTTGTTTCTGTTTTTGCACTTTTTTTGTTAGGTTTTGTGTCGTTATTTATGTCGCGTTAGTTTGTCTGACCATTGTGGCAGAAAGCAGGGACGAAGGGGATGAAGGCAGCAGGAGCCGCTGGAGCAGCAGGGGAGCAACCTCCTGAGTGTAAACAACAGTAGGAAGAACAGACCAGTCTTAGAGTTGCCTTGTGGAGGGGGCTTTAGATGTCAAGATGTTTGCTCCATGCTGTGTTACGTTTCTTAGTGACATAATTGAGGTGCTACGGTAAATGCTATTTGTAGTATATAGACCATTATTTGGAACCATATTTGACTTCATTGTTTTTTCTGTCCTTCGTAACAGTTCAGCGAGGGTGTGCCGGTGTTGTTTCCGAGACTTCGCTAGACTTCGTCGCGTGATTTCGCTGGACTGGCAGCTGTGTGTTTGAGCGGCAACCCCAAGGCTGTGCGAATTCGGTTCGACGACTAGCTGAAACCAAGTTCCCCACAAGTGCAGCGGTGGCTCTTTAGTCACGAAGATTCAGCGGCAGTAGTAGGTGTCAGCCAGGGCCCGTGCTAGGAATTGGGGCATCCTGAGGCCTCAGGGCACTTTTCTAAAATCTTTTAAAATGCCCTGATTTGTCAGGGCAAATTTTCGGGGCCTTTCTGTATGTTCAGGGCTTCTACAGACATTAATCCTGACGTGACAGGGCAAAAAAACCTCTGTTCAGGGTTCAGATTTCAGCACAGACCAGACCAGACTCTGTTGAGCAGAGCCGAGCAGAGCAGAGCAGCATGGCACACGACGAGTTGGGAGTGTTCACTGTTTTCCCCACCTGATGCGTTTGGTTGGTGCGTTGCGCAGGGTCGGAAGTGCAAGGGGGTCGCGAAAGCGGGAAAAATACACGGGGAAAGCAATCCGCGGGGGAAAATCTTCCGGGGAACAATTTCCCGGGAAACGGGACCCCCCCCCGCGGAAAGAGAAACTCGTCAGGGCGAACCTCGACATTCATCCTGACGCTGCAGGGAAGAACACCACAGCCATCCTGATTTTCCAGGGCATTTCATATAATAACATCCTGAGAGCTCAGGGTTAAAAGTGTCACAATTCTGAAATTGCAGGGCAAATTCAAATATGCATCCTGAATTCAGGGTAATCAGGATGTTTTGCCCTGATATCGTGGGGCCTGGTGTCAGCCACCTCAATTCGTGCCATAGCATTTTCGTGCTGTACGTCCACAACCATCGTGAAATACGTCCTTGAGGCTTCTGCACGTTCGCGATTATCGTTCCGCGTATTTAGATTCTAGGCTTGTTGCGAGTGAGCTCTGGGAGACTCGAGTGATTGGGTTAACTTCTCGTAACCTTTCGAGTCGACTCAGACGACAGCCGTTACTCGTATCGGTGTTTTAGTATCGAGCTTTTTCAAAAGGAAAGTTCAGTCTACTTTCGTAAAAATCTCTTGGTGTCTTCCCTCCTTTCGCGTGGACGTGGGAAGTCCAGATTACCCTAATTCGTTAAGTCGACCCAGAAGTTTTCACTGCGAAAGTCGGTAAAAGCGCGCCAAAATGGCCGTGACGACGGGCGGTAAGTCTTTCTAAACTAATTATTGTTTCATTCAGCTCAATTATCTTTATTATTTCCTGCCTTTTCTTAAAGCACTCCAGGCAGTGTCGACCAGGAAATTTGTTCCCCTTAAGCAATCCCTGTACTCCCCTGCATCACTGCTTACCAACCCACCACCATATCTTTCCCTCGCTCATACCCATGCCACCTGCCCACCTGTCCACCTCATCATCATCCGTCCCTTTCTGTTGAGCTTCCTCCGAAGCGCCGTGCTCTTTTTCGCTTTCACCCACGCCACCTATCCACCTCGTGGCCATCCGTCTCCTTCAACAACCCCTTTAACTCGCATCAGTACCTCCCATTTCAGCCCACCATACATATCCCTCGGTCATACCCGTAACCCTTGCCACCTCCTTCACCTGTCCATATGTCCGCCCCACCATCATCCATCCCGGTTTTCTCTAAGGCGCCTCAGAGACACCATACTCTCCCTCTTGTTCCTCGCTCATACCCATGTCACCTGTGTACCTCCACCTGTCCACCTCACCATCAACCATCCCGTTTTTTTTCTAAGACGCCTTCAAAATCACCATACCCTCCCTCCCCTCCATCGCTCATAACCATGCCACCTGCGTACCTGCCCATCTCTCCACCCCACCATCATCCATCCCAATTTTTTCAAGGCGCCTTAAAAACACCATACCCTTCCTCCCCTCCCTCGCTCGTACCCATACCACCTGACTACCTCATCACCTGTCATCGTCATCAATCCCTTTTTTTTATCCCCCTGCTGCGTCTGTGCGTGCCCTTCCTCCCTCCTTCCTCCCTCCCGCCTTCCTTCCTCCCTCCTTCCTCCCGCCCTCCTCCCTCCCTTTTTCGTCCCTCTGTCCTCTCTCTCTTCTTCCCTCTTTCCTCCCGCTGCCGTCACTCCTCTCCCACTCGCCCCGCACTCTATCACTGCCTACCTCCACGCGTTCTCACCTGCTGCCGCCACCTCCTGGTCTCTTCTCAGCGTGAGCTCCGTTACCCGTTACTTGCGTTCCTGCTCCCCTGTCCCTTGCCTCGTTTCTCTTCGTCCCTTGCCTCTTTTCTCTTCTTTCCTTACCTCTTCTGCCTTCTTCCCTTTCTCACGAACCTTGGCTGCCTGCTTCCCTCTCTCGTATTTGTCTCTTCCGATCTCTTCCATCTTCCTCTCCGTCCTGTTTCTGCCTATTCCAGCTTCTGAGAGGCCATCCAATCTCTTCACATTCCCTCTTTCTCCTCGCCCTCCACTCTCTCCTCTCTCCTCTCAGACTCGCAGGCTTGGCATTTCTCTTCTCAGTGGGCATCGGCTTGCAGCTGCTGGTACGTTCTGCTCATTTGAAGTCACTGGTTCGATTCCGGCTGCTGTCAAATGTTCAATGCTGGATGCTCAGACTAGTTCATGGTAAATTCCCTTCTCAGTAGTTGGCTTGCGGGGCAACTCCTGGTACGTGCAAGTAGCTTTGTGCCTGCTGTCTCAATGAGTGTGTTTGCTGCTTTGTGCCTTCGCTTTTGGCCTTCCTTCGTATATCTGTGAATGTTATCCCTACACAAGAAATTCCACCTTCTTCTATCTTACTCAAGTCAATTGGTGTTGAAAGTCATTCACCAGTTAAGCTGGTGGCTTTCACTTTCAGCCTGATTGACCGCCTACATGCCCTTTACGCCTAGTCATTCCGAATGAGTGCTGGTTTCTGAGAATTCTCAAATACCAGCTCGCCCCCACGTTTTTCCGCTGCTGCTGGCATGTAGTTCATGTTTATCTTTGGTTCACACCAAAGCATAGACTATTCCATACTCTTGCTTCACTTAACAGCAAGAGCCTCGGCGTGTTATAGCAAGTTTTGCTGTCTTGTACTTTGGAATCTGCAAGCAGACGCCATTTCCTCAGTCGTTACGGGGTCTTTCCAATTTTTATAACATGCTAGGTATTTCCTTCTTGACAATATCATAAATAGCCTCTCGTAAAGACCCAAAGTGCTGTGCAGGAAAATTTAAACCATAGTATCAATGGTTGTGCTTTATGCGTCAACTTGTCTGAATGTGTGTCTGCGCATGTTCCTGCATGTGCTTGTGCACGTGCTTCTGCGTGTGTGTTTGCATGTGTCTCCGTATGTGCTTCTGCATGGGCGCCTGCACGTGTCTCTCTGCAGGGATGTGTACTTTACAACAACTGGTGGCCCATGCTTTCAGGTACAACCCTTCTCTCTCTCTCTCTCTCTCTCTCTCTCTCTCTCTCTCTCTCTCTCTCTCTCTCTCTCTCTCTCTCTCTCTCTCTCTCTCTCTCTCTCTCTCTCTCTCTCTCTCTCTCTCTCTCTCGAATGGCCCTTTCATTGACTGATACAAGGTTATACAGGCATGCAAGGTGAAAGCTAACCGCACGGGGATCTAATGCATATCTCTCTCTCTCTCTCAAGCGGTCCTTGTATTAGCAACCAGAAGGGTACAGACATGCACGGAAGAATAAGGCACCTGGAACATGTATCGTAGGTACTAACCCCGCCCCTTCATCCCCACAGGTGGGTTGCATTTAGTCATGAAGCTCACAGACTGCCCGCGCTGCAATGCCACGGACCACCGCTGGCGGAACTGGTGTAGCACTCACCAGCTTTGTAGCCTGGTAGGAGGAGGGGGCTGCGTTGAAGTGCCTACGGGCTGCGGTGTCGGCAAGGAGCTTTAGGAATTTAGGGACCTCCTCGCTAGGGCAGCCGTAAGTCTCCACGGCCAGGGGGAAGAAACCGACCCACGAGGCCGTGGAGCCCTCGTAGTCAGAGATTTTCTTATCTGCAGCCTCCCGTGCCGCTCAGCCCCTTCCTTTGATCGCGTTGGGGTCGCGGGTGCTAATGGGTTCCGTGATCGTCACGTCCCCTATCCAAACAGCCCCTGAAGACCGGTCCCGTATGGCTATATCGGCTTTCTTTCGAGTGACCGGGCAGAAAGCTGTCGTTTCGCTGTGTGTCATGAATCCCGCGTCCCCCGCCATGCGCACACACTCGTCGCGAAGCTCGTTGTGTGTGTTAGTCCGTCCCCCCCCCCCGTGTCACAGCGGAGCAGGTGGTTGGGCAGCCTCCTGTCGGTGATTGCCACCCTATTGCGGCAGTCGCAGGCGCCCGGGGCCGAGGAGGGCAGTCCCATGCGGAACTGCAGCGCGTTGGCGAAGTGTGCTGGGGCAAGGCGCAGCGAGGAGTTGAAGGGGACCGCGTGCAGCCAATCCCCAGCCCCGTACCCCGAGAGGGATAGCATTCGCTGGGTGTGTCCCATGAGTGGGTTGGGCTGCATCGTGCGTGTGTCCTGAACCTGCTCGGCATAGCGCTGCCCCTGGACTGCCACGGCGAGCCCGTGCTGCAGGTTAATTAATTTAGGGTCAATCCGTTCGCTCTGCAGCAACTCCTTCCCATCCTCCGGCAATGCCTCCTCGCACCTTTCCAACCAGTCAAAGAGAGGTGCCGTGTTCTGGTGAGGTCCGCGCATCATGGCACGAGTATCCGCGAGAGCACCGACCGCCGCTTCGTCGATAGAGGTGAGTAGGTGCCCGGCCTGTGTGTAGCTGGCAAGAAAACCAACGCGTCCTTCCACCGAGGGGTCCGCCAGGCCAAGCCCTCCAAGCGAGACCGGGAGTGAAGCTTGGGCCCAGGTACGTGTAATTTCAGCTTCACCCCTCGGGTGGCGTATCCCACAAGCTGTGAGCAGCGTTTCAAACAACCGTTTGCCCCAGTCCGACCACTCTTCAACTGGCAGGGCTGACAGTGGAGTTGTGCGGGCGATGTAGCAGATGCGGCGCGAGATGCAGCGGGTAAGCAGGAGGGAGGCCAACTGCGGGTCCATTTGCGCTATCAGGCGTAATGGCCTTCCCATTGTGTTGAGGGTGTCGCGCAAGAAGGCTGCAGTGGTATCGTTGCTGCCAGTGAAACTGCCCAAAACCTTTACACCCGCGTCAGTGAACGGCACGCCGATGGGTAATGGTGCGGTCTGCTGCCCTGCTTGTGACCAAGCCGCGCACTTTGATGGGTTGTGCCGCAGCCCAATACTGGTGAGTTTGTCTGTGAAATGATTGAAAGCCGCCGTACATTCCCCTGCCTCCCCTAAGAATGTTACGTCGTCCGCGTATGCCAGGCATACCACGGACGGGAAGGCCTCCGCCGTTTGTGTTAGCGCAGGGTGCATGGCTGCCGCAAACAGCAGCGGGCTGAGGGGATCCCCCTGCCGCACTCCGGTCATGCTCAGGAGTGGTGGTTGTGAAAAACCGGCGTCCAGACACAAGGCTGAGGGTTGGCCGTAAAACAGCTTCACGAGGGGCAACAGTGGGGCCAGAGTGGATCCGCGGAGGGATGCTGCGATGGCAGCACGGTCGACGCTGTTGAAGGCATTCGCTAAGTCCGCTTGTAGGACCAAAGCGCGCAGGCTCACGGTGAGGTAGGTACGGGTGATGTGGATGATTGCCTCCGCCTGCCCGGGACTGCTACGCCGAACTGGTGAGGCAGGAAGAAGTCGCGAGCAGCGCTTGCGGTCAAGGTTAGGGCTGTCTTAGCGGAGAGGCGTGTGATGCTTTCGCCTATGGCTATCGGCCGCGTCCCTCCATCTGGCTTGGTGAGTGCTATTAGGCGCGAGGAGGTAAGGAGTTCTGCTACTGCGGGTGGCAATTTCCCCGTGAGGATTGTGTTGATTAGTGCGTGCAGGTGCTTTCCCACAGAGGCGTTGATCAGCACCGAGTCCCGTAAGTGCTCAAAGGTAGTTCCCGAGGGGCCAGCCCCGACTGCCATCTCACAGCGCCCTAGCACTTTGGAGAAGATCTCAAACGGTGCTGACAGGTGGGGTTCTGGTGTGGGGAATGTCCAGTCTGGAAGCGTGGATGGGGCGGGTGGGTGTTTGGAGCAGTGCCTCTAATACGGGTGTGGACGGTGTGCAGACTGGAGTGGCTTCAAGGGCCATCACAGCCCGTCGCAGGCTGCCACGTTGTGCAAGCCCTTCAGCGCGGGCAATGACGCCGATGTCATCAGGTTGGTATCTTGGTGGTTGGTGGTTGGTGTCTGTTCGTGGTACAGCCTGTCCCACTCCCCCGACAGAAATTGGGTAAGTCGCGTGGTTACCGTCTGCCAATCCGGTCGCCTAGGTGAGGGTTGGCGAAGAGTCAAGCGTGCGAGAAAAAGGAGGACCACCCAGGCGGGGTGCGAGTCAGGGTCTTTCGCTAAGCGCAGAAGAGGCACCAGCATGGTAGTGGCGAAAAGCTTGCGTTGATCTCGGGGAAGGTGGCGGGAAAGAGAGGCGTGGCGATTGTCACGTAGTTTAGACAGATCCCAACATGTAACCCCAGCGAATAGGGTGTCATCTTTGGCGAGGGTCTCAGGTGATTTCTCCTCATGGGGTTGGGGCTGGGTGGGGTGTCCGCCAGGTGCATTCTGTTGGGCGGTTCGCGTGAGGGTTGGAATGTGGGGAATTGTGGTTGGGGGTGGGAGTGTGGCAGTATTGGCTGATGCGGCGCGGGTTGGGGTTGGGGGTCCTCTCCTCTGGGGACGTGTAGCTGAGGTTCCTCCCGCTGTGTGGGAGGGTGTTGCCCTTGCTGTCCCTGCTGGTGTCTGGAGGAGTGCCTCGTCCACAGACTCAGAGCTTGAGGAGGAGTCTGTGGATTCGGCAGGTATAAAACTGCTGTCCGATGTGCTGCTGTTAGAGTCTTCAATCATGTTCATTAAAGCCCGCCTTCCAGCCTGTTGGTAGACGTTCGCTGGGCCACCCCCGCGTGGTCGCCCTTCGCTGGCTGCCATTCTCCCATGTCCCACAGGCGCCGCTACAGCTCGTTGTTGGTGCGCGTTCTGCGCTGCATCTTCCTGTCGCCGCGATGCGCCCGACTGCCTCTCCAGGACACGAGTGTACCGCGGAGAGCGAGCCTGCTCCCCGCCCGCTTCCTCCTCTGCGCCCCGCCGCGAGTGTCCCTGTCGCTCCGCTGAAGGCGGCCGATTCGATCCGCCGCCGCTTCGAAGACCAGCGCCGCGATCTGTCGCAGTCCCCGCCACGGCAGGGACAGACGCGCGAGGGGCCCGGCGTGCGCTCCGGCGCGGGGGCAGAGGCGCACCGGGGGCGGTCACCTCGGCGCCGCTCGTCAGTGACACGAGAGGGCGGGCGAGCGAGCCCACGAAAGGAACGCCGTGAAGCGTCGTCGCGTTCGCCGCGATCTCCTCGTTTGCCTCGGCGTGCGGCATCGCGAAACCAGTCCCCAGATCGCCGGACGCGTCGTCACCAGTCCCCCGTTTGTCAATCGGCCCGTCATTGTTCTCCTGATCGTCCGTCGTCTCGGCATCGTTCCCCTTCCGCCCGTTCGCCTCGTCCATCGTTTCTTCGGCCCGTTCATCGAAGCGCCAGCGGCTCTGCTCTCCTCGTCGTGGGGGCGGATCTCCTGACCGCCTGCGCCAGCGCGTCCCTTCTCGCCAGCAATCTCCGGTGCGCTCAAACGCAAGTGGGCGGCGCGGCCGGCGGGGACGCTACGGTCGCGGCGGGGCGGCGCAGCGGGCTCCATGTGCGATGGATGGAGTCCTTGGGAGGTTGGATGGCGTAGAGAGGGCGGTTGGATGGCGTAGAGAGGGCGGTTGGATGGCGTAGAGAGGGGGCGTTTGGATGGCGTAGAGAGGGCGGTTGGATGGCGTAGAGAGGGCGGTTGGATGGCGTAGAGAGGGCGGTTGGATGGCGTAGAGAGGGCGGTTGGATGGCGTAGAGAGGGCGGTTGGATGGCGTAGAGAGGGCGGTTGGATGGCGTAGAGAGGGCGCTGCATCGCTCCAACGCGGAGTCGTCGTCTCCAACAGCACCGCGAGCTGCTCCTGTGTCTCCTCTTGCTGCTCTCCTGCCGCATGATCCCGTTGGCTCTCTCGTGCGGCCAGATCGTTCGCTGCCCGCTGGGGCTGGTTTCGTGGGGGCGGGTGGTGGGGACCCGTGGGCGCCGTTCGTTCCGCCTCGCCCTGCGCCTCCCCCCGCGATCTGGCAGTGTCGTCCCACCGAGCCCGAGCATCCGCGATGCCTCCGAAGACGAAAGAAGTGCCCACGGAGACCCTGGCGCACCTGTGGTCGCTGACGGAGTGCTTACAGAGCCTTGAACTGGTTCTCCTTGAGTCGCATGGCTCCATGTCGGTGACCCCACCGAGCACGTTCTCTCAGATTCCGCGAGCAAAGTGTCACGCGGCGGCGTCAACGCTATTCGCGTATGTATCGCCACTGCAGGTTGCGCCCTCCCTGGGAGTGGTCTCGGCCACCCTGCTGGCTGAGAGGGCCCTGGATCTGAAGACGCTAGTAGGAGGACGTGGAACTCCTGTTGATGTTGTCGGCGCCACCGCGCGTCAGTGATCCACTTGATGTGGATGACCATGCGCGAAACGCTAGGTGAGCTTGAGGCGCACCGCATGTAGGCGCACCTCTTCTGCGCGCGTAAATCCTCTCCATGTAGAGTTGTGTAGTGTCTTGTGGTTGCCATGGATGTGATTGTTGTCATGTTGAAATCCTTGCTTTGTTGAGTGCTTGTCTTCCCAAACGCGCGGCCGAAGGCCGCGCACGCGAGCGCCGGCGCGAAGTGCGGGAGCGCCGAAAATGTAGCTTGCACGAACCAAATGAAGAATGAACTAGATTCAGGGCCGAGAGGCCATTATATAGGTGGGGGGAGGGGAAAGGGCTAGGAGGAAGGGGCTAAGTCCTACAGTCACGCTCTCTCTCTCTCTCTCTCTCTCTCTCCTCATCTCTCTCTCCTCCTCCTCTCCTCTCTCTCTCTCATCTCTCTCTCTCTCTCTCTCTCTCTCCTCTCTCTCCTCCTCTCTCTCTCTCCTCTCCTCTCTCTCTCTCTCTCTCCTCTCTCTCTCTCTCTCTCTCTCTCTCTTCTCCTACCTGGCTTATTTACATCCCTCCCCGGCTCTGATGTTCCTGATAATACTGCCCAATTCCCATGCGAATGCCCGAGTGTCTCTAGTGAATCAAGCTCTCAACGCTGCTTTCCCTCCACTGTACATCCTCTCCGGCTATCATGTACCCGATACTACCCATCCCGTGCCTCTTCTCAGGATAATGCAGAGTAGTCTTAGGACGCGTTGAAAGTGCAAATATCGCAGGATCGTCTGCACATATCGATCCCCATGATCGAGTGGGCAGATCGATTGGAGAAACATGGCGACCGCGACGTTGTAAAGATCGCAGCTGAGAATTGACAGACTACCTGCGATCAGTGATCAGTCGCATTCACACACTGTAGAGAAATTGGCCAAAAGCGTACTGTAGCATAGTTACAACGAAGTAAATAGGGTAACTGAGCCGCACATCGATCACGACTGACGATCGATCGTCTACTTTCATCAACGCACCGCCCTTAGGGTCGTCTCATCTTTCTGCTTTTCTTCATACAACTCCCCTCCCAGCTCGCATCCGCCGCCTGATTGCCACTGCCTGTCCTGTAATGAAACCCAAGACCCCTCTCTCCTCTCCCCCCCCTCCATACCCCCCTTCCCCCCCGTTTTCCCATACACCTTTTCCCCAAGCGCTCATGTTCCTGATACTGCCCATGCCCTGCCTCTTCTTCTCGACGGGTGATTCGTCCGATTTCTTTCTCATGGGCACCGATAACGAGTGAGTGGGACTGTACCGAGTGGGATTGTGCTGTGTGGGATTGTATTGAGTGCACAGAATAACAAGCGAGCGTGGCTGAGATGAGTGTGATTGCAGTGGGTGAGAGTGTGAGGTATTCGATATCCTCTGGCCAGAGTGTGTGATGTGAAGAGGCCCGTATCTCTCCTCCTCTGCCACCATCATTCACTCCTCTTCCTCGTCCTTTTCTTTTCTCATCCTCTACATCACCCCTGTTGACCGTATTCCATCTCTCTCTTTCCACCAGGTGGCAAGACGCAGCCAAGTTCCTCACCGGCTTCTCTTCTGTAAGTTGCCAGCCCAGCTCTCTCCCCTTTTTCCACCCCCGCCCGATCGCTTCTGCTACTGACTGCTGTGGCACGCAAGCAGCCAAGTTCCCCACTCCTCATGCCAAGTTCTCTTCATCACTGCTTCTTCTTGATTATTTCAAGATTTTTCTTCCAACTTCGTCGACTTGTTCCTGTTGAGTCCACTCAAAAGTCACCTATTTCCCTGCTCAGTACCCACGGAGCTATGCTGTGCACTCTTGCGCCTTGCTTCATCTCTCCCCAGAACTCGGAACCCTAACCGCCTCACACTTGCAGTTTGAGCATTCCCTTCATCATGCACCGCAGCCACCTCATGACTCTCAGAGTCATGCTTTTCACGCTTGCCCCTTGTCTCTCTCCCCAAAACCATGAACCCCAACCAGAACTCCCCCAGGTTGGCAGTGTTGCCTGTTGCCAGTCCCTTCATCCTGCGCCACGACCGCCTCATAATTCCCAGAGCCACACTCTGTGCTCTTATCCATTGCTCCCTTTCTCCCGAAACCCCCCTGAACCCCCCCCAGATTGGCAGTGTTGCTATTCCGTTCATCCTCCACTACGGCCACCTCATAACTCTCAGAGCCACGCTCTTACTGTGTGTGTGTCCCTTACCTCATTCCTCCCCAAAATCTCCAACCTGAAACCCAAATTTCCAGGTTGGCAGCGTTGCCATTCCCTTCATCCTGCACCACGGTCACCTTATAACCCTCGGAGCCACGCTCTTCACCCTTGCGGCCTTCATTGTGCTCAGCGGCACTCTAGTCCTCTTTATCCGGGTGTCTATGGATGATGGCCCCTCCTGGAGTGGGTATTAGGTTTGGTTGAATCTGCGGTTGCTCGGACATAGCATTTTTGTGCATTGATTTTATTGCATGGAAGTTACCGTAATGTACAGCATTACATATTTTCTTTACATCTTCCTTTTTCATTCTAGGCCTCTTCCTTAAATCACCTGGAGCTGTTTTTAAGGATGTATAAGGTAACTCTATTGGGTATTTCCATATTTGGTTTCACCTGGCATGATGCTGAGATGTTCTGTTTGCCACTAGTAAATGAATGTACTACAAACTTGCGTCTAGGGCCTCTCCCTGTCAAATACCCGTAATCACCGGACATACCACCCGCCGAAATTGAACACCCCCCGGGTGGCTTGTGCGGGGTGGGTGCTATAGCGGACCTCGTTTCTACTATACCCCCCTTTTGGGCCGATCCGGTATAAGACCCGGGGGAGGGTGTTATGTACGGAAAAAAATGATGTTTTCGTCTAAATTTTGCGCAGGGATGTGATCGCACCAGCGAGGCTGTAAGCCTGTTGCGGGACTCCCGCCTCTGTGACTGCATGAATCCTCGTCGAGCGACGGGGGGTGTGTTTTCGACCAATCAGGGCATGACAGAGGGCCTGTTGGAGCTTGCAATGTGGCAGCTTCCACTCGAGGCTAAGGGCGTGTGCACTAGGGGTTCGAATTTCCGTCTAAGTTCGAACTTTTAGCGAGGTTCTACTCGGTGCAAAGCGGTGAATGTTCGAACTTTGACAAATTTCGCCCAAAGTGCACACGCCCTAACGTTATCGCCTCATCCTCGGTTTTGCGCACCCAACCAACAATCTACCACCGCAGCAAGCATGTACATTTTGTTCCCAACCGTTTTCCTTGCTTAAAAAAAATATACATTATAAAAAGACCCGGTGTTATGTAGCTTTTTCCCATGACAAGACCCCCCCCTTATTTTGATGTAGTTATCATAGCACCCTAGGGTGGTATGTCCGGGTGATTACGGTACTCTCTGAAATATGGCATGGCTTGGCATCCACAGAGAGTTTTAAATCATACAAATAGGCATCTAATGTTTTATTTTTGTAGTGCTTTTCTAGGGGGCTCCATAATGTCACCGCTGTGAACCGCTGCTAACCTGCCTTCAAAGTGACGAACTGCGCTTGAACTCCTCCTGACAACCATGCGTGTCGAAGTGATGGGGGCGTGTTGTATCATGTGCAAAACGGGGTCGGATCTGTCGTGGGGTCGTTTTGCAGGCTCGGAGGAGGTTCAGGGCGTTTCCATGTTGGTGGCAGGACAGCTGTTCACGTTGATTGGTGGCAAGTGTGCCCAAAAACTCAGTGTGCCGGAAAATGCGCTTGCCACCAACAGTACGATGAACAGTCCCCCTGCCACCAACATGGAATACGTCCTCAGCTTAATGAACTTGAAAATTGTCAGAGGTCCAAGATTAGCAACTTCAGTTACGTACCCGCGCTTGGTTCACGAACTCGATGCTGCGCGAAACTGCAACTCACATTTTCTCAAAGACATGTCGGCGACACTCAGGTGGGCGTTTCGCAATTCTCGCGTGGTGGGCTGTATTTACGCGCGCTCCCTGCTCATATTTTTCTTGAGCAGTCGACCCTACGGTTTGTTCGTGGAAAGTCACTTGCCAAACCTTGAGTTGAGCGCCTTTGGTTTCGTGGTTCGGACTTGACAGAGAGATGCATTCGCGCGCATTCGTAGGGTTACCCGCTTCAGGGTCTAGCACTGGACCTCGCTTGCATATGCTGGACTACGCCCGAATAACAAGCGATGAGTGCTTGATATCGATGACATGCTATTGCCATGCCACCCTACTACCCAAATCCCGCCGCCATTCCTAAGTCTCTAAGACCCCTAATTCTCTCGCTGGACAAAGGATTGCTACCGCTCGCACTCATCGAAGCGATTAAAAAGCAACAGGTTATGGCGCTGGGTGTAGTATAGTGCAGATAGAGCGATATCCCAACACCCGATCGAACAATCTGTTGGCCATCTGGGTCAGAGCTCTTGTGAGGAGCACGACGATCGAACAGTCTGTTTCTGGACTTCAGGCCATCACTAGAAGGATCGGAATCCCAACAGTGGGCCGAAATTTCCGCAATTTTTTTTTAAAACGGCATTCTTTACATCAGCATTTGGTACAAGTCAGCGTAATGTCGCTAGCGCTGCGGCACGTGCCATGGGCCTCCTGGGAGGAGTGGGAGGCGGTGCGGGCGAGCCTGCTCGGACCCGCCGTTACCCGCGAGTCCATCTCCTTCGGGATTGACCGGGTGGGTTTAGCTGTATTCCCGCTGTAGTGTGATCCGTCATCCGCTATCACGTCTTGTGAGCCTCCTGGGAGGAGCGGGAGGCGACGAGCGAGAGCTTGATCTGTAGCCGTTATTCCCAATATGGGGTGACTTTTGAGTCGACTCAAAAGTCACTTTGTAGACGTTATCCCCGATATGGGTGCCTCGGATGGGATTCTGAATCATACTGGGGTGCTTCGTGTGACTCTCGAATCTTTGATCCTCTTGGGATAAGCGGGACACTGTGAGTAAAATTTGGAAACATTCTATCCTCAGTTCGGCATATTTCACGTCACGTCTTCGGGTAAATTCGTTTAAACTCTAAACCCCTCTCATCCCCTCATTCCACCCTCGGGATTCTCCCCACATTTTAAAATGCCAGGTGGCAGCATGGCAGATCAGGGGACGGGTCCCGGCCTCTGTGGATGTGACAGCTGGCATGCTCGCCGTGCAGCTGCAGGACCCGGACCTCTGGTAGGTTCGGGGGTGCAGTGCAGGGGGTTTGAGGTTGCAGGTTTGGGGATGCAGGTTCGGGGTTGGAGGTTCGGAGGAGTTACGTTTGGGGACATAGGTCTTCACTAGGTACTGGGGGGACGGGCTAGGCATGTCTGGCTCAGCTGAAAGCTTGTCTGAATAATTCAATTGAATGCGGCCGAGCGAGGTGCTTTGTGTTTTAGAGTGGTTGAGTAGAGTATTGAGCGAAGAACGACCGTTTGGGACATGCCCTTCCTTGAGATCACTGCAGCTGGCATGCTGACTGCCTGCCCCACATCGTGCCTCCCCGTCCTATTTTCAGGTGACTTTTGAGTTGACTCAAAAGTCACATGCCCTTGAGATCACTGCAGCTGGCATGCTGACTGATTGCCCCACATCGTGCCTCCCCTTCCTATTTTCCCCACTCCCTCCGCCCGTCCCTGACTCCCACCCCCAGTCCTCCCCACATATTCTTCCTCTTCCCCTCTCTTGCTCCGCCAGTCATTTTTTCAGTATCATACATTCCCTTTGTTTGTTTCGCCCACTCCCCAATTCGTCCCTCCCTCCCCTCCCTCCCTCCCTCCCTCCCTCCCTCCCTCCCTCCCTCCCTCCTCCCTCCCCTCTCCCTCCCTCCCTCCCTCCCTCCCTCCCTCCCTCCCTCCCTCCCTTTCTCTCGCCCTCCCTCTCGCCATCCTCCCCCCCTCTCCCCTTTTCCCCAGGCCGCCCCACGTGGTTCCGCCTCTCCCCCATTCGTGCTCCGCCAGTCATATGCCGCCGTCATCATTAGGTCAGTCAGAACACACGGTTGAGAGTGGTTGTGTGCGGTTGTGTGCGGTTTGGTTTGTGCTCCGCCAGTCACATGCAGCTGTGATCACTGGATTAGCTTTGGCCCAGCACACAGGGTTTGAGAGAGGTTCTCTGCTGTTCTGTGTCATTGTGATCTGTAGACAGTCAGTTATAGGCTGCCACCATCATCAGAGCACTCAGTATGAGCACTCAGTATGTGCCAGGCAGTTAAACACATATGGCATGTCAGAATCGCCAGGTACCGTGCTCCATGCTAGTGTGAAGAGGAAGAGGTTCTGTGCGGTACGGGTCGGTGTGGCCGTCATCATCAGGTCCGTCAGCCTGTTGCCCAACGCACACAACGTTCACAATCACCACAGTTTTTAGCCATCACATCAAATCACTTGTCCCTTCTTCCATTCCATGTCCTGACTCCTCCCAAATGAAGGTTTGTGTTTCTAAGTGTCGTGTTTGTATTGTTCCGTGTTTGTAAATGTTCCGGGTTCATTCGTAAGTGGTTGCGCCCTTCATTGACTAGAATACGTCCTTTTGGAAATGCTCAAAATTCCCTTTTTGTTCTCCTCCCCTCCCCCTACTGCCGTGCCCGTGATACATGCATGCAGGTTCGTGAGTGGTCTGTGTGACAACCGCAACCCAGCCCTCGGTCGGTCGGTGGTGAGGGTGGCAGCTCACGTGGGCATTCCTCGACTGCTGGTGGACGTCAGGCACTGTGAGGCTTAGATTGTAGTGTGGTGGAGGGTGGTGGAGGGTGGTGAGGGTGGCGGCTCACGTGGGCATTCCTCGACTGCTGGCGGACGTCAGGCACTGTGAGTAAGGACGGAATGTGTTGAGGTGATCATAACGATGGTGTTTATAACGAGGATGATGATTACTGATTCCAGGCCAGTGTACTGCCTGCTCATTGTCCAGGGGCGTGGTGGGGAAGGGGAGATGGTGGGGGTGGTAGTGGAAGGGGGGGTGGTAGCGGAGGGGGGGTGGTAGCGGAGGGGGGTGGTAGCGGAGGGGGGGTGGTAGCGGAGGGGGGGTGGTAGCGGAGGGGGGGTGGTAGCGGAGGGGGGGTAGCGGAGGGGGGGTGGTAGCGGAGGGGGGGTGGTAGCGGAGGGGGGGTGGTAGCGGAGGGGGGGTGGTAGCGGAGGGGGGATGGTAGCGGAGGGGGGGTGGTAGCGGAGGGGGGGTGGTAGCGGAGGGGGGGGTAGCGGAGGGGGGGTGGTAGCGGAGGGGGGGGGGTAGCGGAGGGGGGGTGGTAGCGGAGGGGGGGTGGTCGGAGTGGTGCCGTGGCGTGGCCTGGCCTTGTCCCGCATTGCCTGCTGCACTCTCCCTCCCTCTCCCCGCCTGCCCTTGGCCTGCACTGCACAACCCTTTTTCCGCTCCCCCGCTCTTCTTCCCTGTCTCCTCTCCGTTCATCAGCCCTGGCCCACAATCGCCTGCTGCAGTAGCCAGGGTTGAATCGAAACCCCTCATACCATCCATCCTTTCCTTCCCTCCTTCCTTCCACCTCTCATCCCTTCCCAACTCTCATCCCTTTCCCCCCTCTCACCCTTTCCCCCCTCTCACCCCTTTCCCCCCTCTCATCCATTTCCCCCCTCTCATCCCTTTTCCCCCTCTCATCCCTTTCCCCCCTCTCATCCCCTTTTCCCCTATCCCTTCCCCTCGTCACAGCCCTGGCCCACAATCGCCTGCTGCAGTAGCCAGGGTTGAATCGAAACCCCTCATACCATCCATCCTTTCCTTCCCTCCTTCCTTCCACCTCTCATCCCTTCCCAACTCTCATCCCTTTCCCCCCTCTCACCCCTTTCCCCCCTCTCACCCCTTTCCCCCCTCTCATCCATTTCCCCCCCCTCTCATCCCTTTTCCCCCTCTCATCCCTTTCCCCCCTCTCATCCCCTTTTCCCCTATCCCTTCCCCTCGTCACAGCCCTGGCCCACAATCGCCTGCTGCAGTAGCCAGAGTTGAATCGAAACCCCTCATACCATCCATCCTTTCCTTCCCTCCTTCCTTCCACCTCTCATCCCTTCCCAACTCTCATCCCTTTCCCCCCTCTCACCCCTTTCCCCCTTACCCCCCCCCCCCCTCACCCCTTTCCCCCCTCTCATCCATTTCCCCCCCTCTCATCCCTTTTCCCCCTCTCATCCCTTTCCCCCCTCTCATCCCCTTTTCCCCTATCCCTTCCCCTCGTCACAGCCCTGGCCCACAATCGCCTGCTGCAGTAGCCAGAGTTGAATCGAAACCCCTCATACCATCCATCCTTTCCTTCCCTCCTTCCTTCCACCTCTCATCCCTTCCCAACTCTCATCCCTTTCCCCCCTCTCACCCCTTTCCCCCCTCTCACCCCTTTCCCCCCTCTCATCCATTTCCCCCCTCTCATCCCTTTTCCCCCTCTCATCCCTTTCCCCCCTCTCATCCCCTTTTCCCCTATCCCTTCCCCTCGTCACAGCCCTGGCCCACAATCGCCTGCTGCAGTAGCCAGGGTTGAATCGAAACCCCTCATACCATCCATCCTTTCCTTCCCTCCTTCCTTCCACCTCTCATCCCTTCCCAACTCTCATCCCTTTCCCCCCTCTCACCCCTTTCCCCCCTCTCACCCCTTTCCCCCCTCTCATCCATTTCCCCCCTCTCATCCCTTTTCCCCCTCTCATCCCTTTCCCCCTCTCATCCCCTTTTCCCCTATCCCTTCCCCTCGTCACAGCCCTGGCCCACAATCGCCTGCTGCAGTAGCCAGGGTTGAATCGAAACCCCTCATACCATCCATCCTTTCCTTCCCTCCTTCCTTCCACCTCTCATCCCTTCCCAACTCTCATCCCTTTCCCCCCTCTCACCCCTTTCCCCCCCTCTCACCCCTTTCCCCCCTCTCATCCATTTCCCCCCTCTCATCCCTTTTCCCCCTCTCATCCCTTTCCCCCCTCTCATCCCCTTTTCCCCTATCCCTTCCCCTCGTCACAGCCCTGGCCCACAATCGCCTGCTGCAGTAGCCAGGGTTGAATCGAAACCCCTCATACCATCCATCCTTTCCTTCCCTCCTTCCTTCCACCTCTCATCCCTTCCCAACTCTCATCCCTTTCCCCCTCTCACCCCTTTCCCCCCTCTCACCCCTTTCCCCCCTCTCATCCATTTCCCCCCTCTCATCCCTTTTCCCCCCCTCTCATCCCTTTCCCCCCTCTCATCCCCTTTTCCCCTATCCCTTCCCCTCGTCACAGCCCTGGCCCACAATCGCCTGCTGCAGTAGCCAGAGTTGAATCGAAACCCCTCATACCATCCATCCTTTCCTTCCCTCCTTATTTTTTTCCCCCCTCATTCCTTCCCCTCCCACTTCACAGCTCTGGCCCACAATCGCCTGCTGCAGCTGCCGGTGCTGCGACTGGCTGTTACTCAGGTGAGCGGGAGGGGTGTGGATGGTGGGTGTGATGTGATGTGAGAGAGTGGAGGAGAGCTTCTCAGCGCACGCACGGGGGAGGGTGGAAGGCAGGAGGAGAAGGAGGAAGGACGGGGAGGGAGTAAGGGGCCAGTTCTCTGCTGCAGCTGCCAGTGCTGCGACTGGCTGTCACTCAGGTGAGAGGGAAGGGGTGTGGCTGGTGGTTGTGATGTGATGTGAGAGAGGAGGCTAGAGAGTCAGTGCAGGAGGGAGGGTGGAAGGCAGGAGGAGAGGAATGGAGGACAGGGAGGGAGGGAGGGAGGGGTATGAAAGGAAAGGCAGGCTGCAGCTGCTGGTGTTGTGACTGGCAGTCAGTCACTCAGATGAGAAGGAGGGGTGTGGATGGTGGTTGGGGAGAGTGAGTGAGGGTGTGAAAGAGGATTGGGAGAGGGGGGAAGGGGGGCGAGGGCAAGAGTTTGCTGTAATGAAGTGGGATCCAGGGGAGAGAAACACTTGAGAAACACTTGAGAAACACTTGAGAAACACTTGAGAAACACTTGAGAAACACTTGAGAAACACTTGAGAAACACTTGAGAAACACTTGAGAAACACTTGAGAAACACTTGAGAAACACTTGAGAAACACTTGCTACAGGGAGGCAAAAACGGGGTGCGAGGGGGGAAAGTGAGTAACTACTGGACCAGACACACGTCTATTCTGGCAGCGGGCGAGGATGGAGAGGGCAGCACACGTCCCCTTCTCATTCTTTTTCTTTCCCCCTATCTCCCTCTCTCCGTTCTTTTCCAGGCCCTGGGGTGGCTAGTGAGCAACTATTGGAGCAGGCAGGCGGCCATGCTGGCAGCGAGCAGCGAGGATGCAGAGGGCAAATTCTCCTCCTTCAGGCAACTCACTGCCACCACCACTGCTCGTGGTAACGCCAACGCCAATGCTAATGCCAACGCCAATGCTAATGCCAACGCCCATGGTAATGCCAACGCCAATGCTAAACGGCAAGTTCCTGCCACCCCCAAACCTGCTGTTGGTAATGCTGCTGCTGGCGCTCCTGCTGCTGCTGATCCTGCCGCTGCTGCCGCCTCTGATTCTGTTGCTGCGGCTGCTGCGGCAACGTTGGCTTTCGCAGCAGCGTCTGAGCCCGATGATTCGATCCTGGTGGGGAAACACATGCAGCACCCGGCTAGGCAGAGAAAGGCGCAGTTGAGGGAGCTGCGGAGGTGTGCAGAGCGGTCTATGGGCGATTTCGCTGCTCTGCTGCTGAGGCAGCTTAGGCGAGTCGTGAATGCTGCTTATAACGCGGATAAGGGCGGCCCGGGCAGTGTGGGTGAGGAAAGGGGGCCACAAACGGGGGGAGGAGGGGGAGGGGAAAGAGGGGAAGATCTGGAGGGGTTAGAAGAGGCAGTTTGGGAGGTGTTGGATCATATAAGAGGGTTACCAGCTGCGTTACTGTCGCATATAGTGAGTGAGCTTATAGCGGTGATCGCGAAGGGAGGGAGGAGGGGGGTGTTTGGTGAGGAGGAGGGTGGGCGGATGGGTGGAAGGGAAGAGGTAGGGGATGGGGGGAGAGGGGAAGGAGAATGGAGGGATGAGGAGGAGTGGAGGGGAATTATGCAGTGTTTGGAGTGGTTGCTTATGGAAGGGGAGCTGGAAGAGGAAGAAGGGGAGGAGGGGAGCGGGGAGAGAGGAGGGATGACAATGGCAGTGCAAAAATCGGTGGTGGTGAGGAATTGGGGAGGGAAGAAGGAGAAGGAGGAGGGGGAGGAGGAAGAGGAGGAGCAAGAGAAAGAGGAGGAGGAGGAAGGGGGAGAAGAAGGGGAAGGGGAAGGGGAAGGGGAAGGGGGGGGACAAGGGCATGAGGATGGGATGGAGTTGATTGGTGAAGAGGAGGAAGAATCAGGTGGAAAGGCACCTGGTAATGCTGAGGAGGAGAATGGAGAAGAGGAAAAAGAGGAGGAGAAAGTGGAAGAGGAAAAAGAGGAGGAGAAAGTGGAAGAGGAAAAAGAGGAGAAAGTGGAAGAGGAGGATGAGGCGGAGGAGGAGGAACATGAGGAATACGATGAGGAGGAAGAGGATGAGGATGCATTAGAAGAAGAGGAAGAGTGTGAGGAGGAAGAGGACGAAACGGATATCGATCTGGGCGGCACAGACCCACCAACACACCGGGCCTCATCACATGACTCCCCATCACACGGCAAGTGGTTCCCTCTGCCTCTCCTCGCCCGCTGTGCCATGCGCTGCCTGCACGCCCTCCCGTCCTGCCCCCGCCTGCCACATGTACTTGCTGACGTGTCACTTGCGCTCGCCGACCGGATGATCCAGAAGGAAGGGGAGGAGGGGGAAGGGGAGGGGGAGGGGGAGGGCAAGTGGGAGGGAAAGGGTGGAAGTGGAGGAGGTGGGTCTCAGGGAGGTAGATCTGGCAGAGGCAGGAACAAGGGAGGGGGTGAGGAGAGCAAAAGGAGCAGGGGGAGAGGAGCGGCGATGAGTTGGCGCATTCGGCAGCTAGTGAGGCACGGGCTGGTGGAGTGGTGGGAGGAGAGGGGGGCAGCAGGTCCACTTGGTTCTTCTGCTGGTAACCCTGTTCTCGCGCCTGCTGTGGTTACATCCATCGGTGCGGTTACTCCGAGTGCTATGGTAACATGCGGCGGTGGTGGGGTAACAGCATCGGGTGAGTTTCCTGCTGCCTGGTTGGGTCATTCGCAACGGTTGAGAGCGATTCTGGTGACGAGCGGTGACGTGCTTATGGCGAGCGGTGCACTAGAGGGGGGTTTGCTGGCTGACAGTGGAATGGTAATGTGCGGTGGAGAAGGGTTTATGGATGATACGACTATGGGTGAGCAAGGCTTGGGGCTAAATGGAGGGACTGTGAGTGTGAAACAGGGTTTTGAGACCGCAGGGAAAGCAGGGTTCCAAAGTGCAAAACGGGGAGGGGAAGTGGCGGAGAGGCAGCGAGGGGGGCGGGGGAAGAGAAGGCGAGGAGGGAAAGGAGAGGGAGCGGGGGCAGGGGCAGGGGCAGGGGCAGGGGCAGCAAGGAGAGGGAGGCGAGACGCGGACAGATGGGGAAGCGGGAGGAGGAATAACAGGAGGAGGTGAAGGAAGGGTAGAAGGGGGAAGAGAAGGAGAGAGTGAGGAGGAGGGGGCAGAGGTGGAGGAGGTTGAAGGGACGAGTTTTGAGGAGGGGACTGAGAAACTTCTGAGGGAGATGGAGAGGGAGCTGAGTACAATCGAGCAAGTGGTTCGGGCGAGTAGTGGGGGGAAGGGAAGGGCGAGCAGTAGCAGCACGGGGCAGGGGACGAGGAAAAAGGAGACGGTGAGAGGGGAGAATGGAAAACGGGAGATAGGAAAAGGGGAGGGGGGGAAGAGGAAACGGGGAGGAGGAACGAGAGGGGCTGGCAAGAGAAGGAGGAATCTTGTTGAAAGGAACCTTCCGAGAAAGAGGTGGAGGGTTGCGGCTAACTGGGTGCCCTGTGCTGTGGGGACCATGCCGTCCCTAGCTGCCAGCTCCGGCGTTCTCCCGAACCTGGAGCCGCCGTTTGAGGCTGCGAGGAGGTTCGGCGCAGGCCTGGGCTGGGCGTTTGGTCTGGATGGAGGTTCGGTTGGCCCAGATTCGGACGAGAGAGCGTGGGAGATTGATGGGGCTGGAGGGGTTAGAGGGGAAGGGGACGATGCAGAAATAGAGGAAAACGGAAGGGAGGTGGGATCTGGTGCTGGTGCTGGTGTTGGTGGTGGTGCTGAGGTGGGTGCAATAGCACAGTTGCAAAAGGCTGCAAGCAATGCCCTGTTGGGAGAAGCAGAAACACTGACAGTTGCAAGGATACTGGGAGCAGAAACGCTGACAGGTGCACAACAGGAGGCAGAGGCAGTTGGGGTGGGAGCTGCTGGGGCAAGTGGTGGGTCTGTTGCTACTTCAGGATACTATTGGGCAGCTTTGAAACATTCAATTGCCCTGATCTGACCACACGAGCACCAGCTTAGTTATTGTTGTTTCTTTTCCTTCTGACAGTACCACATGATTCTTTTGTACAAGACTAGTGAAGTGGATTTGGTGGAGCTTAGCACCCTGATTTCTTTTTGTAATTTTTGTTTCAAGACATCAACGGTACACTGTACTTCTGTACACCAAATTCCTCGCAACTACCAGTAGCATGCATGCGTTTTGCTCGATGAAGCTCGCTTGCGGCCCGAGAGCAGAGGGCGGCGGGAGGGGGTTAGGAAAGGAAGGGATGACATGAAGCACAGGCAGGCAGTAGGGTCCCACACAAAGTGCCGTTCCCTGGTTCCCCCAGCTTGCTCACAGCTGCCGGAAAGCCCCTGCCAGTCGGCTCCTCGGTAGAGTCCCATCAAAATGGTTCTATGCACAAGCAGGCAGCGGGGTTCCACACAAGTTGGGGTTCCCTGGTTTGAACGAGCCTCTCTTCAGCTTGCTCAGAGCAGCCGGAACAGCCCCTCTCAACCGATTCCCTGCCAGCTTCACTACCCATAACCTTGCCGGCCAAACCGCGGGAATGGCACCTGATAGCTTGTTATACGACAATCCTAGCCTCTGCAGCCTTTTCATATTTCTCACACCCGCAGGAATCAGTCCCGTGAGGGCGTTGTTATCAAGGCGGAGGCGCATGAGGTTTCTAAAGGATCTGATTGTAGCGGGGATGGGGCCGGAGAGGCGGTTGGAGGTGAGATAGAGGACCTTAAGGGAGGCGGAGCAGGAGGGGGAGGAGAGCGGGGTCGGCGGGCCAGATAGGGCGTTGTAAGCAAGGTTGAGGATGGTGAGGGCCTGCTTGCCCTGGCAGAAGGCGGGAATGGGGCCTGGGGGGTGGGGGATGGGAGGTACGAGCAAGCACAGCGATAGAGCAGGGAGGAACGAAGAGTCGAATCAAGCAGGGAAGAGAAGAACATGAGTCAACAAGGGATGCAAGAGTCAATAGAGAAGAGAAGAACAGTGGTTAAGAAGAGTCAACAGAAAACTTAACGGAAGAAAGCAATGAGCGGTTTTCCAGCCAGCTCACCTGTCAGAGCGTTTGCCCCGAGGTCCAAGTATTTAAGCTGGGGTAAATTGGTGAGGCGTCTGGGAATTCTCCCTGTGAATTTGTTGAATCCGAGGTCCAGAGCAGTGATGTCCGTGGGCAGGTTCGCAAACGGCTGCAAGCTGCCCGAGAATTTGTTGTGGCTTAGAAAGAGGCCGTTTGGAAAACTCCCGAACTTGAAACAATCTGCTGGAACGGCTCCTGTCAGCCGATTGTGCGAAAAGTTAATTGCTAAGCCGCTCCGATGGCACACAATCTGCGGGAACGAGCCCGAAAACAAATTGTTTGAAACGTCGATGCCCCCCACAGATTCGCTGAACCGTATCGTGTTGAAGTTTCCGCTCAACCTGTTCCCGCTTACGCGGACGCTTGAGGACATTATATGCTGCCCGGTCAAATCGCCGGAAAGCCGGTTCGCACTCAAATCAAGTGCAAAGTATTTTTTCAGCAGAGCAGGGGGGATATTCCCGGATAGCCGATTCGAGTTCAAAAGTATCTGCGCACCGAAAAAGTCCGACAGCGTCGCGAGGGCAGCAGGGATCGGCCCGGACAGCCAATTATTCCCGAGATCCAGATTCGTTAGCTGAGCCGCCGCCGCGTACGCAGCAGGACGATGTGGTAACCCGCCGGTGAAGAAATTTCGGGCGGCGGACACATAGCTAAGCATCGGCGAGCTAAAAATGGCGAAAGGAAAAGGACCAGAGAAGCAGTTATTGCCAAATTCGAGCCACTCCATTTTCGTAAGCCGGGAAAACGATCGCGGGACCGAGCCAGCAAGCCAGAGATTCGACACACCGAGATCGGTGAGATTCGTCAACTGGCCGATAGAATCGGAGAGGGTTGCGGGGAACTTTAAGCCCGGTTCGCGCGCGGTACGGTTGCAAAGGCGAGGCGTGGGTGGGGTGGGGGGCGCGCTAGGGAGGTCGATGTGCGAAAGATATAGCGTCTTAACGCCGCCGGCGCAGCAAGACACGCCGGGCCACGTGCACGCGTCCGGCTGGTTCGCCGGGATAGGTATCAGTGCGGCTGCGAAAATCGCCTTGAGCGCCGCCGTGTCAGCCGCCGAAGCCGGCGGCGAGGGTGTGGGCGCGTAGCAGCCCCCCTCCATGTATAATGCTCTCTCCGCCCGCCTCGCAGCGAGTCCTCGTCCGCGGCGAGCAGCAGGTAGCTTCGATACAAGCTGCCTCGATATGGGCGGGAAAGCTATCGTCGGTGAGCAGTAGAGGAGTAGCAGGAAGAGGCACGCTGTCGTACTAACGTGAGCGCGCAACGCGCCGTGAACGGTGATGGAACGCGCGACTCGAGAGTAGTAACCTACGTCCGCCATGTGCGACTCCGAGTCTAGTGATGTCTAGCTTCCAAATTATGTTCGAGAGAATCGAAACCTAAGTTCAGATTGAAACCTGAAATGGGTTTCGAGCGAGGAAGAATAGAGGCGATACGTTGTCAAGATAAGATTGGGGAGAGGTTTCCTGGAAAAGGTGAGTGCACGCCATCCGTGATGGGAGTTTTCCTATGTGGCAGTTCCACGTCGGATGTGCATACACAGGACGTGCCATGCGATATTCTCGCCGACAGCCGTCCACATAACATACTGAGCCAGTCATTGCGAGTTCGTATTTAGACTGCGATGCGCGTGCGCTGGCTACGGCGAGGAAATGAACGGCTGTTGCTACAGCAACAGTATGGACGAATAGAATGCACGCGACGGCAGCGCAAGTACACACGATGCCCGGTTGAGCCCCCCGACCTTGCCTCTCTCTCTGGGCTTTTAAGTGATTTTGGATTTCGTCTGGATTTCGTCAATTCGCACTTAGCAAAAAGGGCTTATAAAGGGCAGATGGAGAATTGTAACTAAGCGTTGACAATTTGACCCCGGTCTCTTCAGTTTGGGGTGCTTGTAGATGGGGTGCAACTGGCTGGCACAAAATACACGGGTGCAGGGTTTCCATCCTGCGCAAGGCAAATTCGCGTGCACTGGTTGGGCATCGTGTGTACAGGCTTGGCTTGGCAGGCATTCGCCCTTGAGGAGAGGCACGACTAGCGAAGCGAGCGGCATCAGCCCAGCAGCGAGCGAGGGCCACCACTGCAGTCCAAGGGGCGGCTGGTTGTGCAAGTGGGAGGGTGAGTTGCAGACATGGGTGAGCTGGTTTGGTTTGGCCTGGTTTGGTTGGTCTGGTTTTAAGTTGCACTGGTTGTGTGGTATGGTTTGAGCTGGTTTGGTTTGGTTTGGTCTGATTGAGCTGGTTTGGTTGAGGTGAGGGCAGCAAGAGGTTTTGGTTGAAGCGAAGGAGATTGGGCAGGGAAGTTTCGGTTTATGGGCAAGGCACGGGGATTGCTGGGACTGACGAATTCGGCTGTGGGTTGGGTTTGGTTACGTTGGGTTGGGTGAGGTAAGAATGCCCAAAAGGTTTGGTATCGACAAATTCAGAAGCATGGAGGGAAATTTGAGAGAGGTCGAGAGATTTGTGAGGTCAAGTGCGGTGCATTAGCGCTATTACAGTAGTCTGATGCAGCACAGTGCTTGAGCCAAGGGCTGAATCGCACGTTGCGTTGCGTCACTGCTACCTCCCCCGAATTCCTTGGTAGATCTCAGTTGATGTGAGGTAGCAGAATCTCTTTAGGAACTATGTAATCCTTCACACAGTGTGTGTAGTATGGAGCACATACAGCAATAGAGCTGAAATGATATGAGGAGCACGATGCCAACATATGTTACCAGATACTTTCGATGATCGAGTTCGAAGTTCCTAGCAGCTTCGAAGTTCCTAGCAGCCACCCGCCAGGCATTAGCCGATATTGGGACCGCGATTCCTGCAGCAAATCGTCACACAACAACAGCATTCATTCAAACGGCATTTTTTTACAATCCCATTCGTTACAGGGTAGACTCCACGTGGCATGGGCGTCCTGGGAGGAGTGGGAGGCGGTGAGGACGAACTGCGGGCCCCGCCGCGATTCGCGAATCCATCTTCGTCGTTAAAACCCGCAGCCTGAATTACAAAAAAAGTTGGGAGGTGTTAACACCTCACCTTCCGGACCAACACCTCCCCTCCCGAACCAGAGTGGTTACCAGGTCTCCACCTGCAAAACGTGAGAGAAGTCGCAGGCAGCACAAGGAAGGGTCGCTCGGTTCCTGCGCAACCACTCTAGCTGTGGTGTGCACACCAAACTCTGTCTTGTAATTCAGGTCGACAGAAAATGCCTAGTCTGAGCAGCTAGAGCGACAGCCATAGCTTAGAATATCTAGGCTTCCAAACAAACCAGCGCATGCCAGCGCATGTCTGAAAATTTCGCCATACGGCTTTAGCACCGTGACTCCATTCTTGCAATCCGTCGCTTTTGCCAAACGTGGGCCCAGGTCACGTTTCCACGTTTCCCCACGGAAACCTAGCTAAAGAAACGCGGAAGAGAACTCCTTCCCGTCGCCCATTTTCTCTCGAACAATGACGCACACACCCTTCCGTCGCCCTCGCGCACTCCATTCCACTGCCCATGCTCAAGACGGCCCCGTCGCCCACGCTCACTCCCTTCCCATCGCACTTACGTCAAACGTACCGTCGCCCACGATCAGTCACTTTCGTCGCCCACGGTCACTCCATCCCTTCGCCTACGCTCACTCCCATTCCATCGCCTTTGCGCAATCCCTCCCGTCGCACACCATCTCCGCCTCACCCATCTCCGCCGCACCCATCTCCGCCTCACCCATCTCCGCCTCATCCATCTCCGCCTCACCCCCTCCGCCCCATCCATCGCCGCCTCACCCTCTCCGCCTCACCCCAGCTCCGTCCGCACGCACTTTCGATCGTCGCGCGCGACGACTGTCCTTCCGCCGCCCACGCTCTCCCCCTCCGGCCGCGTTCAATCACTACCCTCCTGTCGCGACGGTCCCTTCTGAAGCACTTGCTCAATCCCCTTGAGCGGAGAACATTACTCACCCCCCTCGCTCGGCCACGCGATTTCCCTCTCGTCGCCCACGCTCACTCCTCCCCGCCGCGCACGCTCTCCCCTCATCCGAAACCCACGCTCACTTCCCTCCGTCGCCCACGCTCACCACCTGCCCCTCGCATCCTCTCATTCCCCTCCGTCGCCTAATGCTCCCTCCCCATCCCTTCCCTCCCCATCCCCGCCTCCCCATCCGTTCCCTCAGTTGCTTGACCTCCCAGTCTCTCATCTTACCATACATCTTCTCCCCATCCCTCACCTCCCCATCCCTTCCCTCCCCATCCCTCACCTCCCCATCCCTCACCTCCCCATCCGTCATCTCCCCATCCCTCATCTCCCCATCCCCCATCTCCCCTTCCCTCCTCTCCCCATCCCCCATCTCCCCATCCCTAATCTCCCCATCCCTCATCTCCCCATCCCGCATCTCCCCATCCCTCATCTCCCCATCCCCCATCTCCCCTTCCCCATCTCCCCAATCTGCCCCACCCCATTCCGCCCCACCCCTTTCCGCCATGCCCTCTAACTTCCCATCCCCTTTTCCTCGTTTCTCCATCCCTCCCTCCCGCCCTGTCCTATCCCCTCCTCCCGCCCTGTCCTATCCCCTCACCCCACCCTGTCCTATCCCCTCACCCCACCCTGTCCACACCCCATCTCCTCCACACCCCATCCCCTCCACACCCCATCTCTTCCTCACCCCATCTCCTCCTCACCCCGTCTCTTCCTCACCCCATCTCTTCCTCACCCCATCTCTTCCTCACCCCATCTCCTCCTCACCCCGTCTCTTCCTCACCCCATCTCTTCCTCACCCCATCTCTTCCTCACCCCATCTCTTCCTCACCCCATCTCTTCCTCACCCCGTCTCCTCCTCACCCCGTCTCTTCCTCACCCCATCTCTTCCTCACCCCATCTCTTCCTCACCCCATCTCTTCCTCACCTCATCTCTTCCTCACCCCGTCTCCTCCTCACCCCGTCTCTTCCTCACCCCATCTCCTCCTCACCCCGTCTCTTCCTCACCCCATCTCTTCCTCACCCCATCTCTTCCT
This sequence comes from Closterium sp. Yama58-4, assembly GCA_947470075.1. NCBI lineage: Eukaryota > Viridiplantae > Streptophyta > Zygnematophyceae > Desmidiales > Closteriaceae > Closterium > Closterium sp. Yama58-4. The sequence goes on from CANIUD010000033.1 coordinate 484,777, forward strand.
CACCCCATCTCTTCCTCACCCCATCTCTTCCTCACCCCATCTCTTCCTCACCCCATCTCTTCCTCACCCCATCTCTTCCTCACCCCATCTCTTCCTCACCCCATCTCTTCCTCACCCCGTCTCTTCCTCACCCCGTCTCTTCCTCACCCCGTCTCTTCCTCACCCCATCTCTTCCTCACCCCGTCTCTTCCTCACCCCGTCTCTTCCTCACCCCGTCTCTTCCTCACCCCATCTCTTCCCCACCCCGTCTCTTCCTCACCCCGTCTCTTCCTCACCCCATCTCTTCCTCACCCCATCTCTTCCTCACCCCGTCTCTTCCTCACCCCATCTCTTCCTCACCCCATCTCTTCCTCACCCCATCTCTTCCTCACCCCATCTCTTCCTCACCCCGTCTCTTCCTCACCCCGTCTCTTCCTCACCCCGTCTCTTCCTCACCCCGTCTCTTCCTCACCCCATCTCTTCCTCACCCCATCTCTTCCTCACCCCATCTCTTCCTCACCCCATCTCTTCCTCACCCCATCTCTTCCTCACCCCGTCTCTTCCTCACCCCGTCTCTTCCTCACCCCGTCTCTTCCTCACCCCGTCTCTTCCTCACCCCATCTCTTCCTCACCCCGTCTCTTCCTCACCCCGTCTCTTCCTCACCCCATCTCTTCCTCACCCCATCTCTTCCTCACCCCGTCTCTTCCTCACCCCATCTCTTCCTCACCCCATCTCTTCCTCACCCCATCTCTTCCTCACCCCATCTCTTCCTCACCCCGTCTCTTCCTCACCCCGTCTCTTCCTCACCCCGTCTCTTCCTCACCCCGTCTCTTCCTCACCCCATCTCTTCCTCACCCCATCTCTTCCTCACCCCATCTCTTCCTCACCCCATCTCTTCCTCACCCCATCTCTTCCTCACCCCATCTCTTCCTCACCCCATCTCTTCCTCACCCCATCTCTTCCTCACCCCATCTCTTCCTCACCCCATCTCTTCCTCACCCCATCTCTTCCTCACCCCGTCTCTTCCTCACCCCGTCTCTTCCTCACCCCGTCTCTTCCTCACCCCATCTCTTCCTCACCCCTCACCCCTTGTGCTTTTCTGCACCAAGGAGCTGCTTGGGGCGCGGTGGACAGATGGCGGCGGGCAGGGTAGCGCAGCAGAGGCGGACGTGGTGCTGCTGGAGTCCCTTCCCCCCCTCCTCCTCTCTCCCTCCCTGCATCCCTCACATTACCTGCATCCTCCCTCCCTCCCTGCATCCATCCCTCGCTGCGTCTGCTCCTCCCTTCCTCCTCCCTACGTCCCTTCCTCGGTTCTTCCCTCCCTATGTTCCTCCCTTCGACTGGTCGTCTTTCTGTTTGTCTCCTACCATAATAATAATCCACAAATGTCTCTTTTTTTCTTCCTCTTTGCAGGTTCTTGCTTGTCAGTTGTCATTCTTTTGAATGCTCACCGGCTGCTTCAGCCATGAGTATCTGATAATCTGATTTTCACAATCGTGTTTGTGCAAGTCTCCCCCTCCCCCGTATGCATTTGGTTCTGAAATGTGGATTGTTTGGTAGTACTAAAGGTTTGATAAATACAGTAGGCATGCCAATGTTGGATGTTTATTATTACATACTCGATTTTGATCCTCAGAGCAGAGCAGTTTGACCATTGACCAGGCCCTCAGATTCGTTTTCAAGCTGTCTGATTCATCAGACTTAGTGCACATTTTTAGTCTGATCAATCAGACTTGATACCATAAAAAAGTCTGAAATTTCAGAGTTCAAACATACAAAAGTCTGATAGAGCAAAGTTCACATAGTAGTGAAGCTTACCGATCAGCAGCAGCAGCAGCACAACAGCAGCACTGCTGTTGTGGCAAAGGCTTCATCTGGAAGTGGTGAGGCCGATTGGGAGACGTGGCACGAGAGGCTGTGCCACATCAACATTCCGATGCTGCAGAAGTTAGTGAAGGATGGGAGCTTGAAGGGGCTGGAGGTGAAGGGGGCAGCAAAGGAGATTGGGAGCTGCCCTACGTGCCTTGAGACGAAATTCACCAAGTTCCCCTTCAGCAGCAGCACGGGACCAGCCAAGGCACCACTCGCGCTTGTGCACATGGATGTGGTGGGCCCCACGAGGGCCCTTTCTCTCTCGGGCAGCCGCTACTTCTGACGATTGTGGACGACCACACACGTGCGGTGTGGGTGTACCCTCTTAAGACAAAGGGGGATGTGGCAGCGGCTGTTTTGAAGGAGTGGATGCCGAGAGCACAAAGGGAGAGCGGACACAAGGTGAAGGTGATCCATACCGACAACGGGGGAGAGTTCATTGGCGCTGATTTTGAGGCGGTGCTGAAGAAGAAGGGGATCCAGCATCAGCTCACAGTGCCCTACAACCCTCAGCAGAATGGCGTGGCTGAGCGGTTCAACCGGACCCTGCAGGAAGGTGCTCCACTCGTCTTGGGCGTGCGGGGCTGCCGGATGCGTTTTGGGTGACTGCACTGAGGCAGGTCGCTCTTGTGAAGAACAGGGTGCTGGCGACTGTGGGGGACAAGCAGTGGATCCCCTACACCAAGTGGTATGGGAGTGCACCAGCAGTCAACATGCTGAAAGCGTACGGGTGCATGGTGGTGTTTCATGTGCCGAAGGAGAAGAGGGGAAAACTGGAAGCTTCTGGGAGATGGGGTGTGCACTTGGGACTTGCTAAGGACCACAAGGGCTGGCTGATATGGGACTTGACCAGCCAGCAGCTGACTGTGTCAAGGGATGTGAAGTTCTTAGAGTCTCTGTACTACAAGGAGTGGAAGCAGCAGCAGCAGAAGCTTCCCACTACACCGCTGATCATTGAGGCCGATGAGATGCAGTGGCCTTCGAGGCAGGTGGAGGTTACTGTCTCAGAGGAGGAGATCTCTGGGGTGACTGAGGATGGGGGAGAACCTGAGGTGGAGGAGCAGCAGCAGCAGCAGCAGCAGCAGCGGCAGCAGCTGCAGCAGCAGCAGCAGCAGCAAGGTGCTCCACAAGGTGCCGCACGTACGGCTGACCGTCCTAGGAGGGATGTGCGCCCTCCTAACCGGCTGACCTATCCGAGCTTTGGCAAGCCAAAGGTGGTACGGGCTGGGAGTGTGGCTGAGCAGTGTGATGAGGAGGAGATAGCGCACTGCTACTGGGCAGCCGTCCCTGAGCCCAAGACGCTTACCACACGTGACCTGACATTGCCTTTGCAACATCCAGGCTTGCGAGTGTGGTTTCACGCCCCAGTCATGAGCAGCTGGAAGCGGCCAAGAGGTTGGTCCGCTATGTGAGCGCTACAGCATCAGTGGGCTTGGAGTACAGTGCTATGCGCCAGAAGCTGCAGAGGGGTGCAGCTGATCTGAGCAAGGGGGAGATGCTCTTGACTTGCTACACCGACGCTAGCTTCAACTCTGTGAAGGCGGATGGCACCAGCATTGGAGGCTATGTGTGCCTGTTTGGAGGTGGTGCAGTGAGCTGGCGCAGCAAGAAGCAGAATGAGGTGGGGCTGTCCTCGTGTGAGACAGAGTACATGGCCCTGCATCATGGGGCAAAGGAGGTGGTGTGGCTGAGGCGTTTGTTGGAGGAGATCGGAGTGTGCCAGAAGGAGCCGACTGTGATATTTTGTGACAACGAGTCAACAGTGAAGCTGGCCAAGAATGCTTGTCTTCATGGCCTGACAAAGCACATCAGGCCCAAGTGGCATTGGACAAGGAGGCTCCTGGATAAGGAGGTGCGACTGGAGCTTGTGAAGACCCAGCAGCAGGCAGCTGACATTCTCACCAAGCGCCTGGCTGAAGCCGAGCATTGGAAGGGCATGAAGCTTGCTGGAATGAGCATGCATTCAGTGTGCATGCATGAGCTGAGGCATGTGGGATGATGGTTGGCAGCCAGAGGGGGAGTTTGTTGTGTGATGCTATCATCCGCATTCACGTCTGTCTGCCTCCCATCATGTGTTCGTACGTTGCATGTGTGGTGCGAGCGTGTGCAAGAAATTTGTGTCTTGTGCGGTTTGGATTTTCTGAGTGTGTGTGAATGTCATTTGGCTTGAGCAGATATCTGAAGTGACTCATCTGCTCAAGTGCTTTCCGACGAGCCAAGGATCGCTTCAATCGGAGCACGAACGAGGAAGTTACGAACGGTTGAAGTTCGTATGCTCTTGAAATTCGGTTGTGGTACCTATGGGAAGTTGTGGGGTTGACTTTATATGGGGTACAGACCTTTGGGGTTGGGAAATTCGTCCCCATCACTGTAGATGCTGCCAAACAGTTGGGTGAAGCCAAACCAGGTTGGCAAGTGTGGCCAAGTTGGGTTGAGGTGGATTGTGGAGGTTGGGATAGTGACAAAGGTCAAAGTTGGGTTGCCTATGGGGAAGGGAATTGTGTGGCATGGGGTTTCCTTGGTTGGGGACTCTCTTGGGACCTTCCCTCTCGTCCTTCTCTTCCCTCCTACCTGGTTTCTTGCTACTCTAATCTTCTCTGTGGTTCTTGTGGAACTTGTGAGTTAATTGTGATTGAGTTAAACTTCTGTGGCAGCATACCCCTTAGTGCGCCAAAAATCATAACTCGAGATTTGCTCCGTCTTTTGACACGATTCAAATTAGGAATGATAGCCATAGTCTAGGGCTATAACATACTCGAGTTTGAGACGATTCTAATAACGATGCAATTTTCGTCGACGACATTTCTTGTGAAGTCGCGGTTTTCTGACCAGAAATCGAGACCAACGATTTTGATATATTTCGGCCCCTACTCTTCATAGACTCCGTCCTTTGTCTGTAACAGGCGGATGGGGGGAGAACAGGGAGAAGGGTACAGGAAATGCAGTGAATAGCTTCAAGGGGGAAGGATGGGGATAAAGAAGCTGAAGAGGCCAGAAAAGGAATGAACAGTGGGACCCCGTGGCATCGAGATGATGCGTCATCAGACATTATAACGCATATGGGCTACTGTTAAAAGATAGTGGGGCTAGTGTTAGGAGCATCCGCTGTGCCGAAATTACACCCTCATTCTGACCGAGTGGGTTGCAAGACGTTATAGACAAAAGTATGACGGTGGCATGATAAATGGTATACTACTTAATAAGTATAAGACACAAAAGACGAAGAGAGGCGTAAGCGTAAAGGAGCAAAAAGTGCTAACAGAAAAGGAAGAAGAGATGTGTCGCGTGGTCCGTGGTACCGAGAAGTGTGAAAAACTAGAGATTGTGAGATTCTGAAATGAAAATATGGTGGAATGCAAGCGGTGGTATAAGACACTTGCCGGTTCCCCCGACGGCGGCGAGCTCTGCATTTGCAATAAAGAAACAGAGAAACAAAATGACATGAAGATTGATAGAAATCGTAAAATGAGCTTATAGCTTTGCTTTAAGCTTGTTGAGTTCATCATGACAAACACCAGTAGCACCAGAGATGACATCAAGAGAGAGATTCTGGCAAAGTAAATTCAGGGTAATTGCATTTTTTTTCTTCCGTAGCATAGCGGCGCCATGGTACAACGGTGCCAGCTTTGGGCCTCACACGGACCAATCTGCGAGCCTCGGGATTTCAGCTGCCGCACCATGCCGCCAGCCACGGCGGAAGTTGTTCAAGCTGGCATCATTTGGGTCAAGCCGTCACGAGTGATGATCATAAAACCGAGCAGTTCGACTGTCGACACTCGGAGTGTACTGTAGTTAGGTTGATTACCTTTGAAAGCACTGTACCTAAAGCTAGCTACAAGTCTTGGTAATTCAGATACGCGAAGTTGTGCGGGGCGCTAAGAAAGCTTGAAGTCGTCCTAATACACTTCGCGGACCTGCCCACTGCACTAACCTTTGCTTTTTAACATTCTCATGCACAATTACCTGTAGCAACAATGGGAATGGTCACGGGCAACTGCGCACACTTGACAAAACACAAACCTGTCGTTGTTCCAGGAAAACATGAAAAGATAGGAAAAAACGGGGGGAACCACAGTTCCAAGGTAATTGGAGTACCCGGTGCGTGATAGACGAGCAAATTATCTTCCCAAAGCTTACGCTTCACGTGTACCCTTTAGTTCGCCAGACCACGAACCACGCTTACGCATACGGCGTAAGCTTACGCTTACACCAGACCACCAACCACGCCTGTAGAGTATGACACCCTCACTTCTGCCTCATACTGTAGCTAGCGTATTACGTAACAGGGAGTCGGACTCCCTAGCGGAATAATAACCGTTGGCTTGCGATACAGTAAAATAGACTTTCCTAGCGCCACATTGCTTTGCGTAGGGGTTATCCTAAACTAGAGCGTGAGAATCTAAATTGTGACAGGTTCGTGTGATGTTGGAGAGAGATGCGAGGGAGAGGAGGCAGAGGAAAGAGAGGAGCAAGCGAGGCCTTGAGATGAGTGAGATGAGGCGGGGGACCAGGCATGTCGAAGTGTTTGGGGCCAAAACTTGGAGCCCTCAGCCGCTCCAAAACTTGCCCGTACTTCCATGGGTGTAGGCCAAAGCTAAAACTTGAGATCCAAGCTCCGGAACAGAGTGTCCTTGAGGTTAACGAAAAGTTCAGGTGTTAGCCTAATGGGAGTGTGAACCTATTTGTCAAGGGAAAGAGTATCTGTTCGCCACTACTTCCACACCACGCCTAGCAGTTTCTCGTGGATACGATGAAGGGGTTGGGGCTGAGGGGGTTGGGGCTTTGGGGGCAGGGGGTGGGGGATCCTTCAAATCAAAATCAGTACTTGAATTCAGGGGATGACCCAAATGGAGCCCTTAACCGTTACAGGCTCCATGCAAATCCAGAACTTTAAACGGTCGAGGTGCACTGAACCTGGCCCGGAATGTTCAGGGCATTAAGGGCAAATGCCCTTACTTCGTCAGCCCTGCGGGGACCAGCGGTTTGCGTGCGTGCGGTGCAGATGGTCGGAATTACTGTAGTGTGCTGTACTTGTTAAGGGGGATTTACTGTTCCCTTTGAACAGTACTTTCCCAACCCATCCAAGTCATCCCCATCTTATTTTCCAAGATTTCCAAGTCCCAAGTGGCACTCTAATTTTCTTGCCTTCCTATCCCTAGTCCCACAAAGTACTTTCCGACATTCAATCTTGCATGCTATATCGACCTTGCTTGTATCAACCATTTCTAAACCAATTTTCATTCAATTTACTTAGTAATTCCTTCACCTATTTTGCAAATAGTATTTTCACCGAAGTCTTCCGCCGCGTTTCATCCTCGACTTAGTCGACCCCGCTATTCTTTAGCGGACTTAGGCCAGCGGGCCTAACACTTGGTATCAAGAGCCTTCGCGGGGAGCGACTTCCAACGAGCGGCCGTCGACGACGAGACTTCGACGTTATCGTCCCGTGGTACCGACTTGCAGACTTGGAGTCGTCGAGCCGATATGGACGAGACCAAGAACACTCTCCACCACGACATGGGCAACATGCTTGCCGAGCTCATGCGCCAGCTTGAACAGCTGTCGTTGGAAAATCGTCAGGTACGGGCCGAAATGCAACAATTTTGTAATTTGGCTTCTAGCCCCCATGGCCTTGCTGCACCAACTCCAGCACCCAACACGTCGACTGGCTCGGAAGCGCTGCTGGAACGTCGAAGCGTGCTAAAGCCGCAGAATCCCGAGTCCTTCGACCCAAGTCAATGCGGTGCGAACGTGCAAACGTGGCTCTACATGCTCAACAACTACTTCGCCGCGAGCGGGGTGCAAGAGGCAGAAGCGCAGCAGCGATATAGTATGCCGTGATGCTATTGAGGGGCCCGGCCTTGGAGTGGTGGCGCCAACTTACGCAGACTGCTGTACGGAGGCTCAATTAGTCGGGCATCAACAGGGCATGGGGCATGCAGTTGCAACTTCGAGCTTAGAGAGTCGATCTTAGGGAGTCGAGCTTAGGGAGTCTAGCTTTGGGTGTTACCACGGTTCCAACTACCTGGTAAGGATTCGAAGTGGCACTGAAAAGTGGGTTCGACATGGTGAACGCCTCCGAAGCTGTTAGAAAGCTTCTGCGTCTCTTCCGACAGATAGGCAACGGAAGGTTCTTGAGCATCTGCAACAAGATAGACGACATCACGGAATCAGAGATGCGTGATAGCTACTTCGAGGGGTTGAACATAGCGATTCACGGGTTGTCCACCTTCGAGTCGGTAGTCGCAGCAGAATGTGCCGACACAGTACGAAGCCGACGGGGTCGTGACGATTGCGGTAGGGGATACAACCGACCGATCAACGACACTCGATTGAGGGACAAACCATCGCCTGTGGAGATTGGTGCAGTTAATAGTGATGGTTCACATCGAACGAGTTTTAGGGGGAACTGTCACCATTGCGAAAAGCCAGGTCACATGAAGTGGGACTGTCCACAGTTTAAGGAGCGGCAGCAGGGAAATGGAAATCACCAGTAGATAGCAGGTCGCTAGCTGGTGTGGAGGTTTCCGTACCCGCCACGTCTACCAACGTAGAGGAGACGGCCTTCCAACAGTCATCTACGGAGAACAAGGTAGACACTGTTGATCGTCCAGTCGTGCTTCTAGGAAAGCTTCGTGGAGTTCCAGTCAAGATTATCGTAGATAGCGAAGCCAGCCACTCGTTCATTTCATCGTCATTAGTTAGCCGTCTCCATGTCGAAGCACACACATCAGTCAACTTCAAGGACGCACGTATGATAGATGGGACGCCTCTCCGCATAGGGCCAATCATTAGCAAGTTGCGCATAGTGCTAGGACCGATCACAGTTAGGCGTGACTTCGACTCTATGACGCTGGATGGCTACGACTTCATCTTCGGTCGAGATTGGCTACAGACGGTTAGTACACAGTTCAATTGTGCTCAGGGAAGCTGCTGCGTCAAGGTAGACGGAGAGTTTTAGGAGCTGCCGCAGTGGAGCAATGGGGCCACATCATCCAGAGCTATCATAAAATGCTGTTTGTGTGCGACAGCTGGTGAAGCGAGCAACACAGATCTTTACCGTCTTCCTTGAGGAGGTTGAAGCTGAGGAGGGGAAAGGAGGGAGTGCAGCAGTTAGTGAGAAGGCGACTCTTCTTGCTCAAGTGAGTGCACTGTTAGCAGAGTTTGCAAACGTCTTCCCTGACGAGTTGCCCCCAGGGTTACCTCCTAGCCGAGTAGTAGATCGTCGAATAGAGTTGGAGTTGGGGAGCAGTCCAGTAGCAAATCCGCAGTGGAGGTTAAGTCCAGCAGAGAAAAAGGAGATGATGCAGCATGTTAGGCATTTCCTAGCACAATGGTTCATACAACCATCTAGATCATCTTGGGCAGCACCGATCCTTTTTGCACCTAAGAAAGACGGAGGGTTACGGATGTGCATAGATTACCGCGCACTGAACGCCGCCACCGTCAAGAACAGATTCCCGGTGCCGAGAGTAGAGGATCTTCTAGATGCAGTGCAAGGTGCAAGAATCTTCTCCAAGATCGATCGTCACTCAAGATATCATAAGATTCGCGTAGTTCCAGAGGATCAGCACAAGACGGCGTTTCGTACGAAGCAGGGGTTGTACGAGTTTAGGGTTCTACCGTTCGGTTTGACCAACGCCCCAGCGACGTTAGAGAAGCTCATGAACACCATCCTCTCCGAATTCCTAGGTTCGTTCGTTGTCGTTTACCTAGACGACATCTTAGTCTACTCCAGGACGATAGAGGAGAACGTGCAGCATTTGCAAGGTCTTTGAGGTCTTGCGGAGTGAGAAGCTTTACGCTAATCAGTCAAAGTGCGAGTTCTTGCTCCCTGAGGTCGAGTTCCTAGGACACGTCGTATCCGCTAGTGGCGTTAGGACCGACCCGAAGAAGATTGGAGTCGTACAGGATTTGGTGGCACCGACCTCAGTCAAGGAGTTGCAGAGCTTCCTCGGATTCGCTAATTACTACCGTTGTTTTGTTCAGGGTTACGCATCGATCGCTAGTCCACTCACCGACCTACTTCGGAAGGGCGTAGAGTACGTTTGGGGTCCAGCGCAGCAGCAGGCGTTCGAGCAGATGAAGCAGTCGCTCACGTCTTCACCAACAATGTCATACCCTGATCCTACTCGCCAATACGTTGTAGTGATTGACGCATCAGACCAGGCCATTGGAGCGGTGCTTCTTCAGGACCAGGGACGCGGGTTGCAGCCGATCGCGTACAAGTTGTGTAAGGAGGCGGAGCTGAAATATCCTATTCACGATAAGGAGGCGCTTGTGATCATTCATGCGTATAAGGTGTGGAGGTGCTACCTAGAGGGGGCAGAGAGTGTAAAACGCATGGACCGTTGCTCGCTTTGCTTTCTTAAATCGTAGCCGCAGCCGAGTCGTCTAGATGGGTGAACTTCATAGAGGGGAGTTTCCACTACAAAATATAGTGCAAGCCAGACATATGCAACCCAGCAGATATGCTCACTCGCCCTGGTTGCCAGCTCGCTACCCTCACAATCACTGCCGGCCAACCACTTCTCTTATCACTCTTCGAGCACGGTTACACAGTAGATCCCGACTTCACACCGCAGCTACCCGCAGGAGCAGAGGTGCAGGGTAGTGTCTACATTCAAAAGGGTACAACACGGATTTGGGTTCCAGCCTACCGCCCTCTTCGACGGCCGCTTCTTTCCTATGTGCACGATGTAGTCAGTGCAGGTCACTTTGGAGCAGAGAAGACGACAAAGACACTTAGCCGCACATACTTCTGGCCAGAGCTTGCAACAGACGTAGAGGATTACAATCGCTCGTGTGACACGTGTCAGCGTATTGAAGTCATCTCGCTAGCGCAAAGCAGGACTTTTGCAGCCGATTCCACCGCCCGACCGCCCTTGGCAGGTAGTTACGATGGATTTTATCATGGCATTACCGCGCACGGTTAGGGGTCACGACGTCATCTTTGTGGTAGTGGACAAGTTCTCTTGAGTAGCGCACTTCATCCCAATGCACGGCAAGGTCACAGTAGAGGAAGCCGCGACGCTGTTAGTGTCAGAAATCTAGGCAGAAATGAGAAAGAGCAAAGAGGGGTTTGCACTACAAGGCAGTTGAGTACATATAGGAAACCCTAATTTGGGCTATACTCGCTGTAGAATACCCCACTACATGCTAGACAAATACAACATTCTGACACACCCCCATAGCCAAAGTGGGGTGTAATCAGCACAATGAGTAGGTAGAGCAATAGTTCACAATGATAAGCAAAGCTAGAGGCTATCACAGAGGGCAAGTGAGGAGGAGGAGAGACTGTGGGGGCGAGAAGATGGGAGGCGACGGCTGAAGCTGCAGACACACTGTAGCGGCTGGCTCAGTGGCTACCGAAGCAAAGGCCCGGACTTCAGGAGTAATTGGCTCTGCGGCTACACCGAGCGGCTGGAGCAACTGACCCACGGGCGACTGGCGACTACCGGAGATTTTAGCCTTCGGACTACTAGTGCTGCACACGACAAGAAGGCTGCCTCCACTCAACCTCCCCCAGCTGTCCCACACCCCTTTCACACACCCCCTGTTGTTCCCCTAGCACTGCTCACACTCCACCCCCTTGTACCACTCCGACGGCTCCCACACATCCACCCCCCTCAGCGGCAGCTGCAGCAGTGGGAGACGGAGGAGGAGGAGGAGCAGGGGAGGCCACACACACCCATCAACCTCATACCCGCCACCCCCAAACTCGCCGCCCGCAAACCCTAACACAGGCAGCAGCGCGGGCAGTAGCGGGAGACAGCGCGGGCAGCAGCTCGGAGGGGGGGGGGGGGGGGCACGGCTCCTCAGGGCGCCGCGACTGGGCAGCGGTGGCCGCGCGCGGCTCCCTAGGGCGTCGCGACGAACTGGACGACTTACAAGGAGATGAAGGAGCAGGTGATCAAAACTGACAACATCATTCGTTCGTACATTTATAGTCCTCCAGAGCCAGACCAGCAACCCCGTGCTGAGGGCTCTGGTGGTCGTGGGAACCGACCCCAGAACGCCAATGGCGGAGGCGGTTGGAACAAGCGACCTTTCCAGCAGTGTGATCACCAGCCTGGACCGCAGGCCAAGAGGCCTAACGGAGGGGGCACATCGAAAAGAAGTGCCGTGACAAGAACGCAGTCAATTATTCTGGGAAGCCTAAGCCAAGCGGCGCTGGACCTTCTAGAAAGAAGGATTTTCAGAAGCCCAACTAGGGTGTGGGTACCTAGTTGGAGGAGTAGATCGAGTGGATGAGGCATATGTGCTATGTGATGATGATATATTCAAGCTAGAGAAGCTTGCTGATTGCAAAATCTCTTGTTTGTTTGCCTCTTCTTTTAATAAAAACTATGCTTTTTATCCTTGATCGTCCCACTTGATAACATTTCCATGGAAGCAATGCAGGATAAAATTTCAATTATTTTCTGTGGCTTGGACATTCTTCCTTCTGTCATTGAGATTGTGAGTCGTTGCACTCAAGAGCACCCCCTGACTTCGGTCGCGTTGGTGACTCGCACAGTGAAAGGCGAATTGTTCCATGCGCTTCGTGGATGGCCGGTCATAGCGGCGTGAGACAAGGGACACCATGTGTGGTGGACCAACCTTCAGTCGCATGGACGTGCTTGTCACAACGTCAAGGTGTATTACAAACCTCCGACGAATGTTGTGGCATGTCCTATTTGCCCAAGGCACCAACAAAATTTGTTGCTTGTGGGTAGCGTGAACGGGGAAAATGCAAAAATCCTTGTCGATACGGGTGCAACTGTGTCCCTTTTTTATTAAAAGTGGGTCACAGTACGCACGATCCTCGTTGAAGGACCGTCTTGCCCCATTCGTCTTGGTGATGATAGCATCATCCCAAGCAAAGGGCGAACACGGATCAACATGGAGATTGAGGGATACCACGAAGAAATTTGCGCATATGTGTTACCCCTTCTCGTAGGCGTCGACCTTGTCCTTGGAATGGATTGGCTTCGAGCAAATGAAGTCAAGCTCGATTTCCAGGACAATACGGTCTCATTCTCAAAGAATGGTGATACTATCTAGTGGCATGTGCCCAAGGACTTGATCACGAACGACCAACCCACGTTGGAACGCCCCGACGTGAGTTTTGCGCTTTCGAATGAGTTTGGACAGCATGTGCGACAAGCTGATCCATTCTTTGTGGTACAGCTTGAGAATGCTGAACACGAACAGCCTGGGGTCAAGGATTTTCCGCCTCAAAAGAAAGCACTGGCAGATGAGTTTGCGGAAGTTTTTTAGCCCATCCCAGATGGCCTTCCTCCGGACCGTGCTGTCGGTCACACCATCCTAGTGGAGCCTGGAAAACTCCCACCGTTTAGACCTCTGTATCGCCTCAGTCCAGCTGAGTACGAGGAGGCTAAACAACAGATTGAGGAATACCTCAAGAAAGGATGGATTGAGCCGAGCGCATCGCCTTACGGGGCGCCAATCTTGTTTGTGAACAAAAAGGGCGGAGGCTTACGCATGTGCGTAGACTATCGTGCTCTGAACAAGATAACGGTGAAGAACAAGTATCCCCTGCCAAAGATAGAGGACTTGTTTGACAAACTCCAAGGTACTCAGTGGTTTAGCGCACTAGACCTCGTACAAGGGTATCATCAATTGCGCATCACTGAAGAAGATGTACCCAAAACGGCTTTCCAATCACCGTTTGGTCATTTTCAATGGCAAGTGCTGAGCTTTGGCTTGACCAATGCTCCTGCCTATTTTTAGAGGGCTATGAACGATGTCTTTCGCGAGGCAATTGGACAATTTGTTGTGGTCTATCTGGATGATATCTCGGTTTATTCCAAGATAGAAGAGGAGCACACACGACACCTTAAGTGGGTGTTGAGGAAACTACGAGAGCATAAGTTTTATGCTCGTCTGTGGAAATGTCATTTCTACAAACGCGAGTTGGAATATCTTGGCCATCTCGTGGGACATGACGGTCTCAAGGTAGACCCAAAGAAAGTTGCCGCAGTCCAGAATTGGCCGGTACCACAAGATGTGGGTCGAATCAGGTCGTTTTTTGGACTGGCAAACCATTTTTGTTGATTCTTGCAGAATTATTATACCATTGTTGCTTCATTGACGGCCCTCACTCGCAAGAGTAGCGCTTGGCAATGGACACAGCAATGCCAAAAGGCATTCGACGAGGTCAAGCGAATGCTGACCAACGCTCCGGTACTGGTTTTACCAGATCCGACGAAACCCTATGAGGTCGTTACCGACGCCTCATTGATAGGGATTGGGGCTGTCCTCTTGCAAGAGGGGAGACCAGTGGCATTTGAGAGTCGAAAGCTTTTCCCGGCAGAGCAGCGCTATACGACGTCCGAACAGGAACTGTTGGCGGTCGTTCATGCGTTACGAACATGGCGATGTTATGTGGAGGGTGTGGACTTTGTGGTTACGACTAGCCACTGTCCCAACACCTACTTCTCCACCCAAGCCACGCTTACTCGACGACAAGCCCGATGGGCGGAACTCCTTAGCGGGTTCACTTTCGATATTCGATATCGAGCAGGTTTGACGAACCTGACTGACCCCCTCAGCAGACAGCCGATAGGGGCAGCAACACGGCTAGACGACACAGAGGATGCGACAGTATTTTTTGCTTGCTTCAGTGTCCTAGCAATGGCTCGAGTGAGTGAGATTACCTTCAGTGGTTTTCTGTACAGGGTATCAACTTGACTCCTGGTTTGAGAACCCACAAAACACGAAGAAACTCAAGTGGGAGCATGAGCTCTGGTGGCGTAAGAATGAGATTGTTGTACCTCACATGGGTAACGTGCGGAATAATATTCTGGAAGAAGTGCATGCCACTAAGTACGGAGGACACCTAGGGGTCAAGAAGACCAGGTGGGCCCTGAGTGATGTGTACTGGTGGCCGGGATTAGGCACTGAGGTCCAGCAATTTGTGGCGCGTTGCCATGCATGCACACGAAACAAAACGGACACAAAGAAGCCTGGTGGTCTGCTTCAACCACTCGAAATCCCGAATGAACCTTGGGAGAGCGTGTCCTTGGATTTTATCACGGATCTCCCCAAGACTCGCGATGGCCATACAGCGATCCTAGTGTTTGTGGATCGTCTGACAAAAATGGTACATTTCGTGGCTACGAAAATTGACGTATCTGCGGAAGATACGGCCAAATTGTTTGTGGCGCACGTTTTCCGCTTACATGGGTTACCACGTGTCTTGGTGTCCGACCGAGACTCGCGCTTCACAAGCCGGTTCTGGCAAGAGGTCACACAGACACTAGGAACGAAGCTTAAGCTGTCATCGGCGTTCCACCCACAAACGGATGGGCAGACGGAACGAACAAACCGGACACTTGAGCAGATGCTTCATTCATTCATTTGCCCAACTTAGGATGATTGGGACGAGTTGTTATCTGTCGTTGAGTTCGCAGTGAACAATTCAGTTCACGAGGGTACACGTGAGAAACCTTTCATTCTGAACTATGGTTGGCATCATCGCACAACTTAGGTCAATTTTTGGTCTGTTCAGTTGTTTTCAATTTTTGTCGATGACGCATACGCATGATACCATCATCGCACAACTTAGCATCTTCTTGGGAAAATCATGAGAATGGTACCTAACTAGTGCCTCAATAAAGCTTGAAATAAAACATGAAGGGATCTGGTTTCTCAACGAGCATGGCATGGAATGATGGGCTAAGGCGAGTTGCAGTACCATAAAAATCTTAAGTGTAGTCACTGAAATAGTCTGAGAGAGGGTGAGAATACGAGGGATGGGGAGGGGGAACAAGAAAAGAGTCAAACAGGGGAGATAGGGGAGTTAGGGAAGAGGGGGAAGAGGGAAGCAGGGGGGAAAGGAAAGGGGGGGATAGGACGATGAGAGAGGGAAAGGGGATAGGAAGAGGAGGGGTGAGGGAAAGGAGGAGATAGGAAGAGGATGAGAGGGAAATAAAGAAGTACCATAAGCAGAGGGAGGACAAGGAAGAGGGGAAATAGGAAGAGGGGGAGAGGGGAAACAAGGGGGGAAACGAGGGGAAACAGAGGGGAAACGAGGGGAAACAAGAGGGGGAAATGAGGGGAAAAGGAGGGGAAACAGAGGGGGAAACGAGGGGAAAAGGAGGGGGAAACGAGGGGAAACAGAGGGGGAAACGAGGGGAAACTGAGGGGGAAACGGAGGGAAACTGAGGGGGAAACGGAGGGAAACTAAGGGGGAAACAAGGGGAAACAGAGGGGGAAACGAGGGGAAACAGAGGGGGTAAACGGGGGGAAACAGAGGCGCGACGAGGCGAGCGGAGGCTCGGTGAGGCCAACGGAGGCGCGACGAGGGGAGGCTCCAAGAAATGAGGGGAGGCGTGACGATGTGACAGGGGCGCGGCGAGGGGAAACGCAACGACGGGAGGCGAGGCACGAGAGGATGTGCGACGGTGGCGCGACGATGGGATGCGTGTTGAGGGGACGGGCTAGATGAGGGAAGGAGAGGCGTGACTTCTTGAGCCAATCAGAGGTGTGTGGGCAGGCCGGGTGAGATGGCTTCACTCACCCTCGCGACCACAGTGACTTTAGGTATGCCGCGGAAAAAGTTCCTAAATCCGTGCTTTTTTCATGCAATGATGCGCTGTCGGGATGTTCGTAGGCTACAGCTGTAACGCACCACCTAACGCACCACCTAACTTCTTCCTAGTCTAGGTCGAGAAATGCCTCGACAGAAATCGGACTACGGGAGTTGAAGGTTGAGTTGGGAGAGAAAGGTTGGCTTGGTATTCCAAACCTCAACTTTGAGGCTTGGAAATATTCCAGCCCATCAAATTGAGGATTGAATGGTTGGATTTCCAACCAATCAAATTGTGCCAGTTGTTGTTACAATCCAACCAAACAACAAAACAACCATACAAATCAATTAAGTTGGGTTTTTCCAACCAAACTAATGTGCCACCTAGGCTCCAAGCCTACTAGCTTCCCAACCATGGAAGCCACGGTTGGGAAGAGCCCCAAGGGGTATTGTGGAAGGGGTTGGAGCTTTCAAGCTCATTCCCACTTCCCAACTCCAACTTACCAACTTGGAAATGGGATTTTATCTAAGTCTTTGGTTCTCCTAACACACTCTCCTACACAACTAGAGTTGTGATTCTCTAAGGATAAGCTCTACAAGAAGCTCCTACCTACTTGCTAAAGCTTCATCAACCTTTCTCAAGCTATCTTTCTCCTCTCAAGCTTCAAGAGTATTATCAAGGCTAGTTTATCCCTTGGTGGGATTATTTTAATTTTGGAAGCCTTGTATCTTGATTTTATATAAATTGTCAAGGAGGATTTATATGAAACACACGGTTAACCGTTGTTATAAGGGCCGTGGTTGTTACATTGGTATCTAGAGCTAGGGTTATCCTAAGCCTAGTGGGGATTTCGCCCCTATAGATTTTTTATATATACATACAGACCTTGGAGTCGTGGTTTTTCTTTAAGAGCACTCAAAATCTGGAAGCTTGAAGAGTTCAAGATCTATAAGATCTACAACTGCAATTTCAAGCTCAGAAGAGATATTTATCTCTCTTGCCCACCTTTTGGTGGAAGACTCTCTACTGTTGAGCAGTGGAGTATAAACTTGGATCTGGAGGATTTGTTGAGGGTTATACAAGTTCTCTTTATTGAGATTTGGATAGACCCTGCCCTTTCACTTCGATGATTGGGAGTGCTTGACAACAAATCTGTTACCTTTGTTAACCTTGGATCATTCTGTAAAAAAAAAAACTATTATAAAAATTTCTTGGTGTACCATTGAAATGGTAAAAAGTCTTTAACAGAATCAACCCAGATCTTACAAGCTCCCTTAATCCTTATGGCATCTGGCCAAGAGAAGGATATGGCAAGGGAGGAAGGGCCCACTGCACCTAATGAGGTGGTGAATAATGCTTCTGAAATTGACCTCAATCAAGATGAGGTAATGGCTGACCTTGAGTTGGATAATATTGAGGACCTGGACTTGGACTTGGACCTTGGAGATGAGCATAACCATGCTGAAGCTGAGAACCATGGTGCAGCTGAGAACCATGGTGAAGCTGAAAACCATGGTGAAGCTGAGAACCATGGTGAAGCTGACAACCATGGGGAAGATGATAACACCGGTGGAAAGGAAGCCACTGGTGATGAAAATGACTTCACTGAGGGTGAAGGCATGCCTTATGCTATCTCCGAGGAGATTGTCCAACTCCAGGCTAAAGTGGCAACTCTGAATATCACCATCCTACAGCAGCAGACGTCCATTGATGGAATCAAGAAGCATACTCAAGTCCTTGAGGCTGAGATGCGCATTATCATGAAGGAGGCTACTGAGTTCCATCGCAGCCTGGGCACTGAAAACCGCCAAATTGAGTGGCTTCAGAAGACCTGCAATAATCTGCAAGCATCATTCAACAAGTTCAATGAGTAGTTGACCCATCTTAGGAGGGAGGGTATTTACGAACCTCCTCCTGGGCGTAGGCCCGCTCCTGCTGCTCAGCCGGCACCTGCTCCGTCCGCACATATGCCGGTAGGCGCTGCGACGGCTATGCACCAGCCACCTCCAACCGAGACCTCGCCCTTTGGGTCTCTCTCGGCGCCTCTGCCTGAGTTTAACCATAGCAAGACGGAGGTGCAGCCTTGGCTTGACCTGGTGAATGACACCATGATCCTTGCGAATGTGCGTCCTGAGGCTCGCGTTACTGCAGCTACTCGTGCATTGGACAAGGTGGCCCGCAGGGCAGTATATGGCGCTAAGAAGCAGGCTCAGAGACCGTTTGGATGGTCAGAGTTATGCACCGCGCTGAAAGAGGCATTTATGGTCAAGAAGTCCGACCTGGAACTGCGCAGACGCCTTGAGAGTATCAAGTGTCGTGACCGTTCGGTGCAGGAATATGCGGTCGAGTTTGAGGCCGCAGCACGCTTGCTCCAGAAGCCCTTGTCTGAGTAGGAGATGATGCACAACTTCATGAAAGGCCTCCCTGTCAACCTGCAGCAAACACACATGACTGGTGGCATGACCAACTGGACGAATTACAAGGAGATGAAGGAGCAGGTGATCAAAACTGACAACATCATTCGTACGTACATTTATGGTCCTCCAAAGCCAGACCAGCAACCCCGTGCTGAGGGCTCTGGTGGTCGTGGGAACCGACCCCAGAACGCTAATGGCGGAGGCGGTTGGAACAAGCGACCTTTCCAGCAGCGTGATCACCAGCCTGGACCGCAGGCCAAGAGGCCTAACAGAGGGGGCACATCGAAAAGAAGTGTCGTGACAAGAACGCAGTCAATTATTCTGGGAAGCCTAAGCCAGGCGGCGCTGGACCTTCTGGAAAGAAGGATTTTCAGAAGCCCAACTAGGGTGTGGGTACCTAGTTGGAGGAGTAGATCGAGTGGATGAGGCATATGTGCTATGTGATGATGATATATTAAAGCTAGAGAAGCTTGCTGATTGCAAAATCTCTTGTTTGTTTGCCTCTTCTTTTAATAAAAACTCTGTTTTTTATCCTTGATTGTCCCACTTGAGAACATTTCCATGGAAGCAATGCAGGATAAAATTTCAATTATTTTCTGTGGCTTGGACATTCTTTCTTCTGTCATTGAGATTGTGAGTCGTTGCACTCAAGAGCACCCCCTGACTTCGGTCGCGTTGGTGACTCGCACAGTGAAAGGCGAATTGTTCCATGCGCTTCGTGGATGGCCGGTCTTAGCGGCGTGGGACAAGGGACACCATGTGTGGTGGACCAACCCTCAATCGCATGGACGTGCTTATCACAACGTCAAGGTGTATTACAAACCTCCGACGAATGTTGTGGCATGTCCTATTTGCCCAAGGCACCAACAAAATTTGTTGCTTGTGGGTAGCGTGAACGGGGAAAATGCAAAAATCCTTGTTGCTACGGGTGCAACTGTGCCCCATTTTTATTAAAAGTGGGTCACAGCATGCACGATCCTCGTTGAAGGACCGTCTTGCCCCATTCGTCTTGGTGATGATAGCATCATCCCAAGCAAAGGGCGAACATTGATCAACATGGAGATTGAGGGATACCGCGAAGAAATTTGCGCATATGTGTTACCCCTTCTTGCAGGCGTCGACCTTGTCCTTGGAATGGATTGGCTTCGAGCGAATGAAGTCAGGCTCGATTTCCAGGACAAAACGGTCTCATTCTCAAAGAATGGTGATACTGTCCGGTCGCATGTGCCCAAGGACTTGATCACGAACGACCAACCCACGTTGGAACGCCCCGACGAGAGTTTTGTGCTTTCAAATGAGTTTGGACAGCATGTTCCACAAGCTGATCCATTCTTTGTGGTACAGCTTGAGAATGCTGAACACAAACAGCCTGGGGTAAAGGATTTTCCGCCTCAAAAGAAAGCACTGGCAGATGAGTTTGCGGAGGTTTTTGAGCCCATTCCAGATGGCCTTCCTCCGGACCGTACTGTCGGTCACACCATCCCAGTGGAGCCTGGAAAACTCCCACCGTTTAGACCTCTGTATCGCCTCAGTCCAGCTGAGTACGAGGAGGCTAAACAACAGATTGAGGAGTACCTCAGGAAAGGATGGATTGAGCCGAGCGCATCGCCTTACGGAGCGCCAATCTTGTTTGTGAACAAAAAGGGTTGCGGCTTACGCATGTGCGTAGACTACCGTGCTCAGAACAAGATAACGGTGAAGAACAAGTATCCCCTACCAAGGATAGAGGACTTGTTTGACAAACTCCAAGGTGCTCAGAGGAGCACTACCCCGACCTACGAGCGGAATTTTGCGCCGTGCAGTTGCTGACCTTCACGGTCATCTCGCGGTGCTGCTCGCCGGGCGTACAGATCGCCCTGAAGTCGTGGAGAGAGTACCTCGACGCCGGCCACCGGGCGTGGCATTTCATCGAGTCAACTTACCAGGTCACCGACGACTTGTTCATCGCCCAGCTTGAGGGGCAGCTGACGCACCTGCGTATGGGCGACGAGGAGACGGCGACCGACTACTGCAACCGAGCTCGGCGAATTCTCGCCACCATTCGGATGGCTGGCGCAAAGTACTCAACGGCGTCGTACGTCACACACGTCATGCAGGGACTCCTGAGCAACTTTAACCTGCTGAAGCGGCTGTCGATGGCGCCGAGCACGCGGGCGACGCTCAACGAGGACACATTGACCTCGTACATCCTGCAGGATGAGGCGATGCAGGAGGCCGAGCGGTCCCAGGAGCTCCTCGCGCAAGCAAACTTCGTTGCCCCAGCGAAGCAAGGTGGTCAGCCGAGACAGCGCGGGCAGTCTGGTGGTAGTCGCCGCAATGGCGCGAAACTGGAGAAGGACACCGACAAGAAGAAGTCGTCTAAGGAGAGCGGTCGTGGAGGAGGAGGTCGACGTAGGGAATGCTGGCTGTGTGGCGACCCCGATCACCTCTCCTTTGAGTGTCCCGACCGCAGTGATTCCAACGACGACGACGCGAAGGGAGGCCGCGGGAGGTCTGGCAGCCGTCGTCCGCGTCGTTGAAACCAGCCGCGAAAGGAGAAGCATCGGAGAAGTCGACCTCGGCGAAGGACGCCGACTCCTCCGCGGATGGCAAAGGGCGAGGCGACAAGGAGGCGTCGTGCTCGCTGGTCGGTGTCGTGGAGCCGACCGTCTCGCTGGCACTGGAGGATGGCGAGGATTTCCAGGCAGTGGCGACAGCTGTGCAAGGGAACCCCGCGGTGGTCCTCCTCGACAGCAGATGCTCGCACCACGTGATGGGGACGAAGGAGGCCTTCGTCGACTTGGGGCCAAGCGGCGACGTGAAGCACGTGCGCGGCTTCAATGGGGCGCTGCAGGACGTCCGCGGCCGTGGCACAGTTGCTCTGCGAGGGGAGGCCGGGAAGCGAGTGCTCATCCCCGACATGCTGTACGTCCCGGGCGTGCACGCGAACCTGCTGTCCGCCGTCTAGCTGAAGGAGAATGGCATGAAGCTGCAGGAGGACGGGGACGGGATGTTGCTCGCAACCGCGGCGGGAGAGGTGCTCGCTCGGGCGACGTACACCGGGCGCGTCCTCTGCACTGGCCTCCGTCCCTGCTCGACGACAACTGCAGCGGAGGAAGTGGCTCTGCGGGCAATCGTCTCGGCGACGAAGGCGACGCCGGACAGGCTACACGCAAGGCTTGCGCACGTCGGCATGGACACCATTCGGAGCTCGGCGAAGCACGAGGTAGCCACCGGGCTGGACCTCAAGTCCGCGTCTAGCGCCGACTCACCGTGTGTCTCATGCGTCGGCGGGAAGCTGTCGCACCACACCTTCCCCGACAAGGGCTCGGACGTCGCGGACGCCCTGGCCGTCGTTCACGTCGACCTGTGCGGGCCATTTCGCGTGGCTGCCAAGGATGGCAGCCTGTACTTCTTGTTGCTGAAGGACCGGAAGACCCGCTACGTGTGGGTGAGGCCGGTCGCCAAGAAGTCCGACGTGCTGCGGGAGTTCCAGCAGTGGCTGGTGCTGGTGGAACGCCAGCTGAAGAAGTCGGTGTTGCAGCTGCGCTCTGACCGAGGAGGGGAGTTCCTCGGCAAGGAATTCCCTGCCATCGTGAACGGACAGGGGATTGTCCACGACTTGACCTGCCCCTACACCCCGCAGCAGAATGGCACGGCGGAACGCGAAATGAGGACGGTGGTGGGGTCGGTGCGGACGATGCTCCTGCACATGGGCGTGCAACACCACTGGTGGCACCTCGCTCTGCGGCAGGCCGTCTGGGTTCGCAACTGCCTTGAACGATCGGCGCTGCAACCGGAGACGACGTCGTACCAGCTCCTCACCAAGCAGAAGCCCGACTTGTCGATGGCGCGGGTGTGGGGCTGCATGGCGCAAGCCCTCGTCCCTGAGCAGCAGTGCGGTGGGAAGCTGAAGTCGAAGGCCAGGTGGGGCCTCCACCTCAACGTGTCGGAGGAGAGCAAAGGCTGGGAGCTCCTCGACATCGCCAACAACCGGGTGGTCACCTCGTCGGACGTGGTGTTCTACGAAACCATGTCGCTGGAGGTGTGGAAGTCGGAATTCGGGCCCGCGTCGGGGCGGCCGCGGGCCAACTCACCGACGGACACCTTGACGGCAACGCTTCCTCTGCTCGCCGAGGTCGGTGAGCAGGCTAAGGAGGATGCTGCAGTCACCCCTGACTCGCCTTCCCATGCCCCTTCTTCCCGTCCCCTTTCGGTCGACTTGCGTGGGCTGACTCCGGTGTCGGCCTCCGGCGATGAGGGGAGCAGTGGGGCGTCGCCTGTGGCGCCGGCCAAGTGCATCGCCTGCGGCCGACGTGACACCACGCGGGAGTAGACGAAGCAGGCCGCGGGACCGCTGGAATGCGGGACCACGGTGACAGGGGAGCAGCAGACAGGGGAGCAGGCAGACGCGAAGCCGACCACGGAGCAGTTGCCCGAGACACCGACCGTGGTGCAGCCAGACGCTGAAGGCAGTGACGCCGCGGAGCCGGCGACAGGGGAGCAGTCAGACGCAGGCCGCGGGACCGCGGGACCACGGGCGGTCGCGGGACCGCGGGAACGCGAGGAGTCCACCGACCGCGATGTGGCGGAGGTCCCGCCTGGACCTAGGCGAACAAGCCGAATTTGAAGGCCTCCGACTTCTTCGTCCCAGCCGCCTTCACCATGGTGTACGACGTTGACGACGACGACCTCGTGTACGACGACGCCGAGGACGATGAGGAGTTTTCGGAGCTCGACCCCGACATGCACGCCGATCCCGAGCACCGTTGGGACATTTCGACCATGACGGTGAAGGAGGCGCTGGCGAGCTGGAAGGGTCCGGCGGTGAAGGCCGCCATGGAAGAGGAGATCCGCAGCCTCCTCAACATGGGCACGTGGGAGCTGGTCGAACGCCCACCCGGGGTCAACATCATGAAGAACCGGTGGGTGCTGACGACAAAGTACCGCATCAACGACACCGTCGAGCGCGAGAAGGCGAGGCTGGTCGTGAAAGGCTTCACGCAGGTGTATGGCGCCGACTACGACGAGACGTACGCGCCGGTCAGCAGCTACGTCACGCTGAGGATTTTCCTCAGCATCGTCGCCGTCCTCGACTTCAACCTGATGCAGCTGGACATGAAGAACGCCTTCTTGCACAGCAAGCTCGACCGCGTGCTGTACATGTACCAGCCGGACTACTTCAACGACGGGACCGGCCGGGTGTGCAAGCTGTTGGGCTGAAGTAGTCGCCGCTGCTGTGACGTGTTGGTCGGCGCTGGGTGGATAAAGAGCCAAGTCGACGAGGCTCTGTACTTCAAGGTCGGCGACGACAAGGTGACCTGCTGAGTGCCGGTCTACGTCGACGACCTCCTCGCCGCGAGCAGCAGCACCACGATGCTGAAGGAGCTGAAGGAGCTACTGGAGGCCGCCTTCGAGCTGCGCGAGATTTCGCCGGTGCAGAAGTACCTCGGCCTGGAGATCGTGCGCGACAGGCCGGCGCGGAAGCTGTGGCTGCACCAGCAGGGCTACGCCGACAAGCTGCGCAGGCGCTTCATCGACGAGGAGCAGACCGGGCGCACTCCGAAGACGCCGGTCTCCGTCGACGCCTACGCGGAGCTGACATTCGACGATGAGGAGGCGCAGGAGCGCGAGGAGGAGGAGTACCGGCAGAAGGTCGGCTCACTGCAGTTCGCAGCGACGACGACGAGGCCGGACATCGCATTCGCGTGCAGCAAGCTGGGGAGCGGCCTCACGGTGAGGAGCGACCAGCACTGGCGCGAGGTCGACCGCTGCCTCGCCTACCTCGCCAACACGTGCGACACCGCCCTGGAGTTCGGCGGTGGTCCGGAGTCACTGGAGTTGGTCGGCTACGTGGACGCCGACGACGCTGGCGACAAGCAGAACCGAATGAGCATGGGCGGCTACATGTTCGTCTACAGAGGGGCCGCGGTCTCCTGGTCGAGTCAGCGCATCAAGTGCGCGACGCTGTCGTCGACCGAGTCGGAGTACGTGGCGGTCGTCGAAGCCGGCAAGGAGGGACGCCGCCTTCGCTTCCTCCTTGCGGAGTTTCGGCAACTGGATGCCGGGAAGCCGACTGTCCTCCGGGTGGACAACAAGTCGGCCATCACGGTCGCCGAGGGCATGGGGTTGACGGGCAACCTCAAGCACATGGAACGGCGACAGGCCTGGCTGCAGCACATGGTGAAGCGTGGGAAGTTCTCGCTGAAGTACATCCCGACCACTGAGCAGCCAGCTGACTTCCTGACAAAGGCGCTGCACTATCCGGCCTTCAACCGGTGCTCCGTCGCAATCGACTGGCCGACGTGGGCGACGGCGACAACGACGTGCAGCAGTAGGTGCCATGCCCTCTTGCATGGCTGGTGCGGTGACCGGCGTGCTGTGCGTTGTATGCACACCGACGGGCTATTCTCCGAGCAGTACTGCCGTGTGGGCTGGGGGGCCCAAGCGTGAACGCGGCAGGGGAGTGTCAACGGGAGTAGTGTTTGGCCCCGTCCTCGCTTGGGCGGAGCCGACCGTGGGACCGCGGGAGGGCCGCGGGAGAACCGCTGGGCCGCTGGAGAACCGCGGGACCACGAGAGGGCCGCGGGACCGCGGGACCGCGGGAGAACCGCGGGGCCGCGGGAAGACCGCGGGGCCGCGGGAAGACCGCGGGGACCGCGGGACCGCGGGAGGGCCGCGGGACCGCGGGATGGCCGCGGGACCGCGGGAGGACCGCGGGTACCGCGGGGCCGCGGGAGGACCGCGGGGACCGCGGGACCGCGGGAGGGCCGCGGGACCTCGGGAGGACCGCGGGTTCCACGCGACCGCGGGAGGACCGCGGGAGGGCCGCGGGAAACCATGAGACCGCGGGAACCGCGGTGGCCGCGGGTGAACGACCGGGGGCCGCGGGATACCCGGTCGACCAGGATACCCGGGCGACGTGTGCGAAGGTCGCTTGGGGTGGTTTCTGCGAGGACGACCTCGGGGGTGGTATCCCGAGGTCGACGTGGCTGGTGGGCGCCGTCACGAGTGGAGTGTCTGCGCTGGGCATGTGACGGGGAGTTGGGCGCCAACCAGCTGCACGCACCTGCGAAGCTGGTGCACCATTGTTCCGCGGATGCAACGCTGTGCAGCCGACTTACTGCAGCGTTGGCACACCGCGGACTTGCAACGTTGGCAAGCCGCGACTCTGCTCTGCTGGAGCGCGGTCGACCAAGTCGTGCTGGCACGCGGTCGACCGTGCTGCGCTGGCAGTCGACCAGCAGCCTTGCTAGGTCTGATGTAGTCTGTGTTGCCAATGTTGATTCAATTATTCTGAACTTCTGTTCTCATGTTTTCCTAGTGAAACTCTTGCCAATTTTCCCCGTGAACTAGCAAGCAGTGTTAGCACTTGGAACGAACGAACGCAGAGATCACACGAGCATCCGTGCCTAGCCCGTAGTCTAGCTCCCGTTGCACTAGTTATCTCTGCAAACACAATTCATGGGAACCAGAAGAGCATTTGACTGAAACTGTAGTTCAGTCATACATGACAAATCTGGCCTGACGAGCTGCCGCACAACCAGTGGATGGTGTTGACCCTGGTCGTAATGTGACACGGCGTGCTTGTAGCGCTCGTCCTAAGAAGCACCCTAAGGCAACAGGGACGTTGCCACCTAGGGTGGGAGGAGTGTAACGCACCACCTAACGCACCACCTAACTTCTTCCTAGTCTAGGTCGAGAAATGCCTCGACAGAAATCGGACTACGGGAGTTGAAGGTTGAGTTGGGAGAGAAAGGTTGGCTTGGTATTCCAAACCTCAACTTTGAGGCTTGGAAATATTCCAACCCATCAAAGTGAGGATTGAATGGTTGGATTTCCAACCAATCAAATTGTACCAGTTGTTGTTACAATCCAACCAAACAATAAAACAACCATACAAATCAATTAAGTTGGGTTTTCCCAACCAAACTAATGTGCCACCTAGGCTCTAGGCCTACTAGCTCCCCAACCATGGAAGCCATGGTTGGGAAGATCCTCAAGGGGTATTATGGAAGGGGTTGGAGCTTTCAAGCTCATTCCCACTTCCCAACTCCAACTTACCAGTTTGGAAATGGGATTTTCTCGAAGTCTTTGATTCTCTTAACACACTATCCTTCACAACTAGAGTTGTGATTCTCTAAGGATAAGCTCTACAAGAAGCTCCTGCCTACTTGCTAAAGCTTCATCAACCTTCCTCAAGCTCTCTTTCTCCTCTCAAGCTTCAAGAGTATTATCAAGGCTGTTTATTCCTTGGTGGGATTAGTTTAATTTTGGAAGCCTTGTATCTTGATTTTATATAAATTGTCAAGGAGGATTTATATTAAACACACGGTTGCCCGTTGTTATAAGGGCCGTGGTTGTTACAACTGCTGAAATGTGACTAGTGAGGTTGACTTTCTCATTTGTGGTTTTTCCCCATTCAGTTAGGTTGGTTTGTCGCACACTCTTACTGATGCTGAGTAACGATTGCTCAATCGCCTCGCAGCCTGATCTCGCTTTCGCCCCACCCTATTCCCGAAAGGACGTTTTTTGTCTTTCGCCAAACATTTAAAGCCCTTCTGTAGTTCTCGCAGAAACCATGCTGACCTCGGGCCTTAAAGCTCTAGGTCCAAATTTCAGGCTGTGCTGGGCAAGATTACCGTCCTAACCTTCCGCAGCTGCTGTTTTGAGTGATGTGAGTTGGCGAGTGTAGGGTTACAAAGGTACATAGGAATCTGACTGTGCAGGCTTCAAGTTTCAGCATTCAACAATTTGGGACTCGAGGTCTCAAACAGAAAGTTTCCCCGTAGGTTCGCTGACTCTGCGAAGTTTGCATGAAATGTGCGAAAACAGCCAATTAAACCCCCCCCCCCCATACCTGCTCGAATGTGCGTTCTGTCAGAGGTCCACTGGTGATCCCCGATTGATCTTAAAGGAAGGGTTGCAGGCACGTTGGCCTGCAGGGTTATGGGCGCACTCACCCGCCACACAAACAAGCCTTTTTATCCCAGTGGTTAGTGACTGGGATTCTGACAGGGTATTAGAGCGAAGGTCTCGGGTTCGAATCCCGGTGTGTGCACTTCGGGCATCCCAGTGCGGGGGGGTGTCAAAGGTCCACTGGTGATCCCCGATTGATCCTAGGGAAGGGTTATAGGCACGTCGGCCTGGGGGGTTATGAGCGCACTCACCCGCTACACAAACAAGCTCTTTTATCCCAATGGTTAGTGACTGGGATTCTGACACGTTCGCCTCCCAAGAGGCCCAGCCCTAAGCCTTGCGCAAGCCTACTAATCTTGCGCATTCGCATATCCCATAATCTCACACTGCCGACTCAAAAATCCCCTCCTGTAATGAAGATCTGTGGATTGGAAGGATCTGGGCGGCAAACTGACATGGCGCCACCCTGAAGTGTTAAGAGAGTAGCAGTACAAAGTTTAGAAGCAGAAAGAGGGGTTTCACTAGCAGCAGTTGAGATACAAATAGCAAACCCTAACTGGGCCGTACTCACTATTGAGTACCCCACTGCAGGCTAGAGAATATAACATTCTGACATGAAGCACCTCTGTTACTGTAGCTCCTGATTCCACGTCAGCTACTCGCACTGTAGCCTCCAGGCTGGCTGTCAGGAGCCGAGTGGCATCGTTTGTTCACGACGATTCTTTCACTGCTGCCCGGTGACCATTAAACACCCTAACGGGGCAGAGAGGAAACGTTTTCACAGAATTTGCCCGTTCTCTTGGGCTTTCTTTGAAGGGACTCCACACCTTGACTGCCCCATCCTTCCCTGCTGACGTCAGCAGATGGCTGTACTGTGGGGACCACCTGACACACGTGGCAGGGCGTGAGTGTGCTGACTGGATCCTGTGGGGTCGGGAGGAAAGTGGAAAGATAGGGGGAGACAGATGGAGATGGAGGGGAAGGGGGTGAGGGAGGGTGGAAAAAGGAAAATCTCATTGACACATCAGGCACCGTGGCGATTTTGAATCACCTTAAAACAAAGCGGGGGTTGGGTAACGGAGGGGGGAGGAAGCGGGAGGGAAAGAGGGGAGGGGAAGCTCACCGACACATTAGGTGTCGCGATGCAGCAAATGTCTCAGCAAAAGCGCCCTCTTGTTCAACCGCGGCGAGTCGGATCCAGTCAGGCTCGTCCAGGAGAGCTTCCCCGGTTTCCCGCATAACATTATCCTCTGAGATTTTGTTGGTTAGCTGCCCGTGAGAGACGTAGCTTTGGCTGGAAGAAGATGAACGCTATGGCCGAGGGATGGGAAAGCTAAGCCTTTCTTGCTGAGCCTGAGGACGCGGTAAAAGTGGGAAGATCGCAGGATCGCGATTGTTTTTTGAGCCGCAAAATTGATTGGGCGGATCGATTGGTGAAACGAGGGACCCGCTCGGTTGTAACGATCGCCCCAGCATGATGGTTTGCCTCTTCCACATTCGATACATTGGTTTTTCCTGCGACACCTGCGACACCTGCGTCGTTTCGTAGCTCACAGGGCAACCAAAAGCGACATTCGCAGCCCACAGGCCCACATTGTGGGAATGATGTGCGACTCCATTCACCCGCTTTGCGAATTAACAGCACTTCGCTGGCATCAACATCAATCGTGCCTGTTGTGATTGGTTCATGAAAATCATCTGCAGAGTCATGCCTCGGAAAGCTGAACACCAATCAGTGATCAGTCGCATTCACCACCTGTGCACAATATGTCGACAAAATCCAAACTGTAGCATGGTTACAAGTCCGTAAACAGGGTACCGTCATACCCCGGATAGAAGCGCCCCTGGGGTTGTAATAAAACACTGTTTTTTAGGGGGTGCGCTTATAATTGAGGAAATTTATAAGCGCCGGGGCTTATATAATGACATATATGAAATCTAGTTTTTTAACACTAAAGTGTTCATCTCGTCCTTGCGATTTGAATCGAATCGAGATTGTACAGGGTATTGACTGTGAATTTCGCGTAAATTGGCAGTGGCTGATTCCCTGCCAACACACACAGTCAGAATGAGTCAGATTGACCCCATGACAGCTCATTCTGACTGGACGCGAAGGCATTGAGTCGCGCGAGGGGGAAGGGTTTCGAAATTCAGAGAGTGGGGATGCAACAAAATGTGTTTCGTTACAGCGTTTCCAGTAAAAATATAAAAATATTACAAAGGGTGGCGCTAATAATCCGTAAGCCTTCAGGGGTGCGCTTATAATCGAGGACCGGATATAAGCGCCCTCATCCTTTTATAAGCGCCGGCGCTTATCCGAGGCCTGCGCTTCTATCCGGGGTATGACGGTATCTGATCCGCACACCGCTCGCAGTTCACGATCGATCGTCTTCTTTTACCGCGTCCTGACAGTGAAGCACTCTCAAAGTCTACATGCAACGGAATGATTGGAATTAGGGTTTGCAAGCATACAAATAGGAGTCCTACAAATGTTGTACCCTTTAGGGAGTGCCTCACTGCAGCCTATCATAACATTAACATTTGACACACCCCCATAGGCTAAGTGAGGGACACCAGGGCAAGCAAGGTGAAAACAAACGGTCACAAGACCAGTCAAGGCAAGACAAGCTCAGGGTGGAGCTCAAGGACACCACACAAATTCCGAGCACAAGCAAGCGGCCACAAGGCCAGTTCAACAGTTCACTAGGATATAAATATGAAAACACAACAAGCAGAGCAAGCAACAAGACTACAGCAACCGGGGGCCTACCTCAACAAGCCCCAACTGCACACAGAACCTGTGGTGATCACCAGGCGCCAAGGCCTTGGTGAAGACGTCTGCAGTGTTGGCCTCTGAGGCCACAAAGTCCAGGCGTGCCTGGCCGCGTCGCTGCAGCTCTCGCAGGAGGAAGTACCTCACGTCAATATGCTTTACTCTGCTCTCCAGTCGCGGCTCTCGACACAGGAGGATCATGGCCTTGTTGTCAGCGTACAAGGTCGGTGCAGAACGAGGCCGCTCACCAAGGTCGGTGAGCAAGAAGGTCAACCAACGAAGCTCCTGTGCCGCCATGGCACCAGCGTAGATCTCTGCCTCTGCACTGGAAGTAGCCACAGACGACGACCGAGTAGACCTCCACGACACAGCACCAGCTCCCAGACTGAAGCAGTAACCCTGAGTCGAACGCTGAGTCTCCACGTCGTCAGCGTAGGAAGAGTCGCAGTGCCCAGTCAACGCCACTGGCTGAGTCCCTCCAAGCACAAGCCCCATGCCTGATGTAGTCGCCAGGTACTTCGCCACCCTCACAGCAGCTGTCCAGTGGACAGGACGGTGTCTCCCAGTCGCAACAAAGCGAGAGAGGACGCTGAGGGGAAAGGCGAGGTCCGGCCGAGTACAAGTCATCAGGTACATGAGGCAGCCCACCAGCTCTGCGTAGGGACCACTGGACTCAAAAGGCTCGTCGGGAAAGGGGCCAGTGAGTCTGTGGTCAACAGCAAGAGGAGTGGGCTGTGTGGTGGAGAACTGGAAGTCGAACCGCCGAAGGACCTGCTGCACCATGTGTGACTGCGTCAGTGTGAGCGGCTCTGTCCCGGGTGATCTGCAAGCCAAGGTAACGCTGCAGCTCACCCAGGTCAGTGCACTTGTGTCTCTTCTGCAGTTCGAACTTCACCTGAGCCAGGGCTGCCCTGTCTGCTGTAGCAAACACCAAGTCGTCGACGTAGACAAGGATAAAGAAAGGAGTAGAACCCGCTCGAACAAACAGCGACGGGTCGGCGGAGGACGGGCTGAACCCAAGGTCACGAAGCGTGGAGCGAAGAGTGTCGTGCCACTCACGGGGCGACTGGCGGAGACCGTAGACTGGTCGCCTCAGGCTCCACTGGGTCCCTGGTGGGAAGGTGTCAGTGAAACCAGGAGGACGGCGCAGCCAGATCTCCTCGTGCAGTCGGCCCTGGAGGAACGCAGTGGAGAAGTCGAGGGAGTGCAGCTCGTAGTCTCGCTGCGCTGCTATGTGGAGTAACACCCGAAGAGTAGTCATCTTCGGGGTCGGGGCGAAGGTCTGGAAGAAGTCAACTCCCTCACGCTGACTGAAGCCCCTAGCCACGTAGCGCGCCTTGAACACCGGCGGTGCTCCAGGCGGCCGCTTCACCTTGAAGAGCCACATGCCATCGACTACGTTCGCCCTGGGAGGGGGAACTGCGTCGACGTAGGTGCCTGTGGATCTCCAAGACGCCAACTCTGAGTCCATAGCCGCTTTCCACTGAGAGGCCCACGCCCCTGACACTGCCTCGCGGTAAGTGCGAGGAGTCGGTATGTCAAGGGCGTCGGGGTCTCCCTCAGGGGAGAGCAGCATGGCACACACAGAGGGAGAAGCGGCTGCCCAGTACTCCAGCTCAGACTCTCTGTCCTCTAGGACGTCACAGCCAAGGGCAAACTCACCCCCGACGGACAGAGGACGGTAGGGAGGAGCTGGCACCACACGGGTGGCGTAGTCAAGGCGGCTGGCGGCAGCAAACTCAGCGACAGCGGCAGTGAGAGCAGAGACCGACGACGGAGGGAAACGAGAGTCGGTGACAAGAGTGGCGAGGACACGTGCGGCAACAGGACGAACAGCGCGGTAGTAGTCGGTGATAGGAGTGGGGAGGGAAGGGAGAGAGGACGGAGGAGGAGACGGGAGAACGGACTCAGGAGAAGGAGAACGACGACGAGACGAACAAAGGAGGGCAGTGTGGAGGTCAGTAACAGGGGACGAGTGACGAGCACGCGGCGAACAACGGGTGACCAAGTCGCGACGGACAGAAGGAGGAGGAGACTGTGGAGGAGGAGAAGACCAGACCGCCGGACGGTCGTCAGGAGGAGGCAACGGAGAAACAAACACAGGAGGAGACTGGGAGCGGACAGGAGGAGAGGAGGAAAGGCCAAGGGCCCGCAGGCCACTCACAGGTGGGAACAACTGCCGCTCAAGAGGAAGCTGCGGAGGCGGCTGCTGCTGCTGCTGCTGCGGCTGCGGCGGCGGCTGCGGCTGCTGCTGCTGCGGCTGCTGCTGCTGCTGCTGCTGCTGCTGCTGCTGCTGCTGCTGCTGCTGCTGCTGCTGCTGCTGCTGCTGCTGCTGCTGCCGCTGCTGCTCCAGAAGGTCCAGCACCCGCAGCTCCTGCCGCTCCCTCTCCAGCCGCTCCTGCTCCTCACGCTCACGCCGACGGGCAGCCTGGAGACGCGTGTCGTGGCGGTGGGGAGGCGGAGTGGACTCCGCAGAACCAGGGCCTCCAGCGTCAGTCTCCTCAGACTCAGCTCCCCCAGAACTAGCACCGCCAGCGCCAGCACCTCCAACTCCAGCACCCCCAGAACTAGCACCTCTAGTGCCAGTACCTCCAGCTCCAGCACCCCCAGAGCCAGCGCCACCTGCGCCAGCACCTCCAGCTCCAGCACCCCCAGAGCTAGCGCCGCCTGCGCCAGCACCTCCAGCTCCAGCACCCCCAGAGCTAGCGCCCCCAGACCGAGCACCGCTAGAAGCTGCACCTCCAGCTCCAACACCAACCGAGTCCACAGGAACCTGTCGCGGAAGCGCCGAAGGCTGCTGAGGGGGCTGTGAGGAGGACTGCGGGGAGGGAGACGCTACCTGACGCGCGACCGAGGGTAGAGGGGTAGCGTGAGACACACCAGACGGGGCAGGACCAGGGGGGGGCAGGGGTACCGGAGGAGCGGGAGCAGGAGGAGGAGAGGGTGCGAGGAAAAGAGGGGGAGGGGGTACCGGGAGACCTCGACAAGGGTACCGGGTGTAGTAGGACACGGACTCGTCAAACCGGACGTCACGGGAGTCTAGGAACTGGTGGAGGGGCGGGTGGTAGAAGGACCAGTCGGCCGAGTCTACCGGGAAACCAAGGAAGACACAGGGAATGGCGCGTGCCGAGAGCTTGTCCGCAGAGGTGTCGCGGACCTGCGCAAGGCAGCCCCAGACTCGAAAGGCCGACCCGACACCAGGGGAACCAGTCCAAAGACTGGTCGGTGAAGCCTCGGGCCGCGAGACACGCGGCTGGAGGTTCAGCTGGTGTGCGGCGTAGCGAACCGCGTGGGGCCACAGAAAATGGGGCGCACGGGCATGGATCATGGACGTGCGGGCGATGTCCATGACCAAGCCTATGCGGCGCTCAGCAACCCCATTCTGCTGTGGGGACTCTGGCAGAGTCCAGGACTGGGTGATGCCCTGTTCGCCGCAGAATCCGCCGAGAATGCCGGAGCGAAACTCGCCCCCACGGTCGGAGTGGAGACAACTGACTCGACGACCACGAGTGCCCTCAGTGGCTAGAAGCCACCTGATCAGCGTAGCAGTCACCTCGGACTTCTTCGCAAGAGGGAACACTGTGGTGTACCTGGAGAAGTCGTCGACGACCACCAGAAAGTAACGCTCCCTCCCAGACCCCTGCGTCGGGGCAGGGCCCCAGACGTCCAAGTGGAGAGTCTCGAAGGGAGCGGTGGCCGGACGAAGGGAGGAGGAGTGGGGAGTGGCGCGTAAGCGACCGGCGACGCACGGAGAGCAAGGAGGGGCAAGCGAGAGAGGGAGCGACGGGAAGGTGCGTGGGAGACCTGTGACTAGTCCGTGACTGAGCATGCCACGAAGGCGAGGGATCGACGGGTGGCCAAGACGGTGGTGCCACAGAACGGTGCGGTGGGCGAGAGAGCGACAGGAGCAAGACGCAGCGACTGGACTGGACACAGCGACCGGACTGGACACGACTACCTGGCTAGACACAGCCACTGGACTGGGGACCTGGGTCGGAGGGGACGCAACAACCGGAGGGGAGGACGCGACCGGGGAGCGCTCGGTGTGGAGAACGTAGAGACCGGAGCGGGGCTCCCTGGTGAACGTGGCCAGAACAGCACCTGTGGTAGCGTCAGTACAGACTGCAGTCCGCCCACCCCCCAAGAAGGTAACCGTGATCCCCCTGTCCTGAAGGTATCCAACACCCACCAAGTTCCGAGTGAACGAGGGGATGTGGAGGCCACGCAGGACACCAGAGGGGACCACAGGGCACGGGAGGGTGGTGGAGCTACGCGCAACGGCTGGTCCAGAGGTAGGATCAGCCAGAGCCACCGACACAGGTGTGAGGAGAGGCGTAAGGGTCGTGCGGTCGCGGAAGAAACACTGAGACGCGCCCGAGTCCAGCGTGAACGAAAGAGAGGCCTCAGCCGGTGGGTCACTCGACCCAGTCGCTACACAAGCACCTAGAGCAGCAACACAAGCACCTAATCTAGACAGGCACAAGGCTACACTAGCAGGAGGCAAGCAGTCTAACCTACGAACACGCGAGCACACAGATCCATCAGCACTAGAGTCAGCATCAACATACAAAGCATATTGACGCGCATCGTCCATGGACAAAGCAAATACATCAATCTTACGGGCTAACAGACGAGACCAGCGAGGCGTGCTCGCCAAAGGGCCCCAACGAGCCCGGTAGAGGTCGTCGAGGCGGCGGAAGCACCGCGCGGCAGAGTGGTCGTCGCGACCACAGAGACAGGGGCTACCCGGCCCGGTGACGCACCAGTGAGTGCACGGGCCAGCGTCACGGCGAGGGGGGCGAGGGGCCCAGCTGGAAGTACTGCTGCTGCGGCTGGTGCTCCCAGGGCCTCCCGGACCCCACTGCGGCGGGGGACCCCAGTGCTGCTGCGGACCCCACTGCAGCGGGGGCCCCCACTGCTGGAACTGCTGCGGTGCCTGCTGCTGCTGCTGTCCCTGCTGCTGCTGCTGTCCCTGCTGCGGGTGGTGCTGCTGTGGCTGCTGCTGCTGTGGGGGAACGCCCCCACCGGTCGGGCCTCCACCTGTGGGTGGGCCTGTCTGTCCAGCACCTCCTCCAGGGCCCCCTCCCCCTGGTGCACCACCGCCGCCGCCTCCGCCGCCTCCGCCACCACCGCCGCTCCCACCTCCACCGCCACCTCCACCGCCGCCTCCACCGCCCCCACCTCCCCCCTTTCCGCCCTTCTTGCCACTCTTGCCCCGTTTCTGCCAGTCTGCGGCAGAAACGGCAGCGGTGTCCTCAGAAACCGACACAGCAGCAGAAGCGCGGGTAGCAGTGAAAGTGGGAAGCTGAGGGGCGGCACACCCCGCAAAGAGACGGGGGGCCACCGCATCAGTGGCGGAGGCAACGGTGAGGAGGCTGCTCTCGATGGTCCCGAGAGCAGTCTGAAGGAGGTCTATAGTGAGCTCAGTGGGGTGCTTCTGAAGAAGCGCGTCGCGGGCAGTGGCAAGGCGGTCAGGGAGGCGGGTGACTAACCAGTGTACAGTGAGCCACATGGGGGGGGGAGCAACAAGGAGCTGTGCGTCGGTACAGGCAGCACGAAAACCGGCGTCAAGCGAGCGGAGGTGAGTCACTAGGTCGGAAACAGTGGCAAACGAGCCTAGGTCGGGAAACACAAACGGCATGAGGAGGCGACTGAGGGAGGCGGAGGAGGGGGTGGAGTAGCGGGCAACAATAGCATCCCACACCCCCTTGGCTGTCTCCACCTGGTCAAAGTGGGCGGCCTCAGTCGGGGGGAGAAGCTCCGACAGTGTGAGAGCGGCGGCAGCGTCACGCGAGAGCCACACGTCCCTGGCCAGGACCCGACGGTCGTACTCCGCCTGGGCCGTAGGGGTCGGCTCCGGGGTGGTCGGCAGGGCGGCGGGGGACGGGGGGGCCTGTAGGGCACCAGACGCGTGAGCCCACAGAGTGGCGCCGTCCTGTCGCTGGCTGGTGAGGAAGCGTGTGGTCTGGCGCTGCCAGGTACCGAACTCGATTGGGCGTCCCTCCGCATCGAAACGGAGGCGACGGGCCTCCATAGCGGAGCCCATGCTAGAGGCGGCAGGGGCACGGCGGAGGCGGAGCTAAGAACGAGGAGGAGGAGGACATAGACTAGGCGTGAAATCGTGGATCGCCAGCTACAGGTGCGAGGAGCGAGGTATGAGTGGCTAAAACGGCTCTAACCTAGGTGACCGGCGAGGGAGAGCGGCTGCCAGCCGCTGAGGGATAGTCCAGTGTCAGCAGATTTGGGGAGGGCCTCGCGCACAAGGCGGCGGTGGGGCTAAGGTGATGAACAGTGAGAGAGGGGAGGGGAGGGCGGTTTTGACGGTGGGAATGGGCGGGAGGGCGGTTTTGACGGTGGGAATGGGCGGGGAGGGCGGTTTCGACGGTGGGAATGGGCGGGAGGGCGGTTTGGACGGTCGGAAAGGGCGGGTGGGCGGTTTTGACGGTGGGGATGGGCGGGGGCCAGGGCGTACGGGCTAGGCGCGGGCCTGGGCGACGGGCTACGCGCGGGCCTGGGCGACGGGCTAGGCGCGGGCCTGGGCGACGGGCTAGGCGCGGGCCTGGGCGACGGGCTACGCGCGGGCCTGGGCGACGGGCTACGCGCGGGCCTGGGCGACGGGCTAGGCGCGGGCCTGGGCGACGGGCTACGCGCGGGCCTGGGCGACGGTTGACGCGACGGGCAGGGGGAAGGGAGGCGACGCGACGGGCAGGGGGACGGGAGATAACGCGACGGGGAGGCGAAGGGGAGGGCACGGAGGGGGGGTTACTAAGGGGCGCGACGTGGGGCGGGCTGAGGGCCGCGCTAAGGCGCGAGAGGGCGCTAGGAGCGCGGAGAGCGCGGAGGGCGCTAGGCGTGACGGAGGGCGCGGAGGGCGCTAGGCGCTACGGAGGGCGCTAGGCGCTACGGAGGGCGCGGAGGGCGCTAGGCGTGACGGAGGATCGATACCTACTCGTGATACCATCTCAAAGTCTACATGCAACGGAATGATTGGAATTAGGGTTTGCAAGCATACAAATAGGAGTCCTACAAATGTTGTACCCTTTAGGGAGTGCCTCACTGCAGCCTATCATAACATTAACATTTGACAAGCACCTCTCCCGAAGACGCACAGTTTGGTCGGTGGGGAGAACGACGAGGAGACTCGCGAATGCCTAGTGCTTTCGCCGATGTTACCTCGGCGCTAGCAAAGTTTACTAGCTGATCCTGCTGCTTGCGAATGAGTCACACGACAACCAGTGATCAGCTTTGAGCAGGGCAACCCCATCCCCCTTTTAGTCTAGAAACCCTGCCGGCTTTTGTTCGACCAAAACACTCTTCCTGGAACCCAACTTCGATAACTCCACATGCGGGAACCATTCAAGATGATCCAGGTCATTATGCACAAAATTCTGATGCAACCACTTTCAACACTGTCACAAGGGCATTCCGAGGACCTGCTCCAATCTAACATAAACGCTTTGCTTTGCATCAAAGTAAGCCATCCAAAAGAAGCCAAGCTAGCCAATTACTTTCTTGAGCTTCCCACATAGTGCGTATACTTTCCCCCCCGAAGTCCCCTTGTAACCAGCCTGATAGTATTTGCCATAATTCAGCATCGCCATCATCGCCCGATTCGCGTCCTCCGGAGTCCCTGGCCCTGAAAACAAACTGGCTGTGAAGCTATAGCGCTTGGCGCGACCTTCCTTGTCACTAGTGATGTTACGCCAAGCTATCATATCGTCAAACGGGCTAGCAGTGCAGGAACGGGAGAAACCCGTGAAGCCAGGTAAGAATCCACCATTTTGGAGCTTCAAGAGCCTGACGGAGAACATGTAATAGTATGACGTTGTTGAATACCTGCCATCAGGGAATCGAGGGGGATGGGCCAACAGGGAATAGAGGGGGATGGCCGTGAGAGGGAGAGATGAGGAAGGGGTGGGGGGGGTTGTGGTTGGGAAAGGAGGGAGGGGGAGGAGGCGGGGGAGAGGGGGGAGGGGAGAGGAGGTAGGGGGAAGCGTTTGGAAAGGCGGGTGGGATGGGGGCTAGAACCATTTAGGCCTGGTGCATGATTTATGGAAGGCACTCAAAAAAGTGCAAGAAATTTATAGTCCTGTTAGTGGTGAGCGATAACAACAAGGAACAGCAGCAGCAGCAGCGGGAGATAATACTACGCACCTCACGACCTTCAAGACCACTTTTCCAGATGCACCTTTGCAGCCGATCACTTTCCCGTTTATCTTGGTAGGTCGCAACTTAGCCACGTATTTTTCTGGCAGAGAGAACGGCAGGTACAGGGGCGCATGTAACAAGCTTGGGGAAACGTGTACTTTCAGGTCGGCTTAAAGGGTCACTTTATGATAAACTTGTGTGGGTGAAGCATAATCTAGGAAAACCTTACGACACAGGGGCAAAGAGCACAGCAGTAGACTCACCCACAATCTTCCCTCTCCGCTCCAAGGGCTTGGCCACCTGTCTTGCGGCCTCGGACGCGGAAGCGCTGCCGCTGCGTGCGAGAAGTGGCGGAGAAATTGAGGCTGAAGCTGCAAGAGTGAAGAGCGCCGCACCTGACGGGGGAGCACCATCACCATCACCATCACCATCAGCATCAGCATCAGCATCAGCATCACCATGTGAAAATTTAGGGGCACGAAAACAGCAAAAACCCTGATATCTCCGCCGCCACTGCTGCTGCTGCTGCTGCTGCCAGGGAAGGGGAGGTGGTGTGGGGGGGAAGAGTTTCAATGCCTCATTATTGAGTTCACGCCGACCAAGGAGTACCGCTGGTGGCACTGCTGGTTCCCTTATATCCCCGCCGCTGCTACCAGCTGCTGCAGGGGAAGGATGGGGAGAAGAGAGAGGAGGGATGGTGCCGGGATGGGGGAGGATGGGGATTAAGGTAAAGGGCCAAAGAACGGAAGGTAAACAGTAGGGTAAACAGTAGGTGCAGAGAACGGTTTCACGGGTAAACATTATTCCTCAAAGGAAGTGGATAAGAGAAACGACAAAGCTGACGACGCCGAGAAAGGAATGCACTGTGCCACGTGATGGCACGAGATGATGGCACGAGATGATGATGGCATGAGATGATGATGGTTCGAGATGACGATGGCACGAGATGATGATGGCATGAGATGATGATGGTACGAGATGCTGATGATGCGGCAAGAGACATGGCATGAGACATAGTAGGTCTTGGCAGTCGTATGAGTAAAGGAGCAAAGAGTTCTCACAGAGGAGGACGAGAGCTGCCACTCGGAGAGGTGCGACACGCTTCATGGTGGTAGTAGCGGAGGAGGGTGAAAGCTAGTAGAGATCTCTGGTGAAATTCTGAAGTGAAAAATGATCTGGGCAGCTGGAATGCAGACGAAGTGGTATTCTGAAGTATAAGACTCTGACGAAGCGGAACGGTTCTGGCGTACCAGTAGTATCGCGGCGCGGGCCTTTGCGCTGCTTCGGGCCGCGCTCAACGGACCAAGCTACGAGCGTCAGGATTTCAGCCGGGCCAAGCTGCCAGCTTCGGGCAGCTAGACCAAGCTGCGACTCGCCTCGACAGTTGTTGAAGCTGGATGCAGACGGGAGCACGAAATCATCCGAATTCACATTCCTGATCTCCACCGACCGCTGATCTCCACCGAGTCGCTAATCCTCCATGTGCGCCGGTCCTGAGACCGCTGGTGACACGCTGTGCTGATACTGCAGCGATGCCCAAACAATGGACCAACTCTACTGTCGACACTCGGCGAGTGTAGTAGTAGGTTGATGACATTAATAGAGCCAAATGAGAAGCTACTAGTAGCCGCACGTGAAGCGTGCGGCGCTAAGAAGGCTCGAAGTCTTCCTACTACACCTCGCAAACCTGCCCACATAATAAGGCGGCTTCTTTACGAACAGTCTCAGACAAATCTGTAGGCACAAATGTGGGACTGTTACCATCCCAAAAATTCAACTGCCGAAATTGGCTCGAAATCGTGGGATACCTCAACGCATCGCACGCGAGGTTACCCTCAAGAACCCAACAGGAAACATGAGGGCAACAACGATATCAAGCGAAATTCACGAGAATGTCGTTTACTATCGAGAAAACAAATTGACCAATCAGGATGCAGGAGAGTTTCGAGGTTACCTCAAGGAAACCCCACTGCCTCGGAACGAGGCTAGTCCACTGGCTTGGTCGCACTGTTTCGGAAACCGAAGCTGACCCGCAGCAGGTTTCGATAATAGTGTAAGTTCTAGCAGCACTGCTGAATGATGAGATTGGTTAACGCGCCTCACCATATCGCGTTGTATTCTGATAAGTTTCGCTGAGAAGCAGGCAGAATAACTGTCACCAATCAAATCCTTCCACGTCACTTCTGCACCGCAGATCCTTTTGGTGATGCGTCGAAGTGTATTTCAGTGGTTCTAACAGTTGCTCTGATTCAGTTGTTGAATCATCCATCTCACGCTTTTTCCAACTCGCCATGGCGTCATAGCTCCGCGATCGTCGCTACTTGGAGCTTAGTTGTCAGAAAGCTGTCCGTGCACGCTCTATGACTAGGATCCTTTAAATTTCCAGTATTTTACCATGGACTTCATAGGGTTTCCGGTATTGCCGAAGTCGAATAACGAGTAATTTCTATATTCTCTGATGATTGTTTCTTTATGGCAGATTACCGATGGCGGAAGCGATGCCAGGGTTTGTGCCGCCATCACGTACTGCCGTAGATCTCGTTGTCGCGGCGAGGCTCTTAGTAGCGGTCGTGAGGTAAGCGATATGACCGTGATGTGATAATTTATGATTTATGTCCCCTGGAGTTTCTGGATGAGCGCCGCTCGTTCTGTTTGGCATCATGTCGTCATCCTGTTTCGCAGGTTGAAGCCACATTTCTCTTTGTCAGCCACCCAGTTTGCTCTTGCTTTCTTATTGTCATTGTATGTTTCACTGCAATCCGATGCCCTTGCGTCTTAATTTGCGCCTTGATTTTGCAGGCGCTAGTTCACCGAGCCTCCTAGCTGCCAGATTCTCTTCGCCTGGTAAGCACGTTCGCCACTCGGTAATAGACAGCTGTAATTTCGCACTAGTGTTTCCCAGTCCGTCTGGGTCTTGACATGTTCCCATTCTGTGTTGTGTTCACTACTCAGGTGTGATAGGAACTATGAATCAACGACCTGATTCTGAAGAAGTGTTATTTTCAAAGATATTTGCATCTCTATTTGATCTGAAACTTACTCTGTGCAGTCATAGTTTGTCTTTTGCACACTTGCACGGTGGTGTAAGTCCTAACATTGTGTTTTGAATGTATTCATCATTGTTATGAATCGTGTACGGGCATCTTTATATGGCGCACTCTTTATTTGGTATATTTAGCATATACAGGAAATGAGTCTTAGACGATGGAAACAGGCTTTATGAAATAGCATCAATACTATCAGCGATTAAAATGAGTCAAAATGACCCTAATTACATTATTATATGACAACGAGAAATAATTTAGTGTACTGTATGATTTGCTGGTCGCGAACAGTCTCACAGCGCGTACCAAGGTCGCGCATGATTCGTTCCAGGAATCTGGGAGAGGTTTCCTTGCAGTAGCTTCGCGGTTTCCCGCAGGTCACCTCATGTGGGTAACCTCGGGGTCACCACGAACTTTGAGGTAACCTCGCGGAATCCTATACTGAATCCTTTGGGTTACCTACAGCGGGGTAACCTGGAGGAAACCTTGGGGTAGGTTTTTGCCGGTTCAATTTTTGGGATGACGGGCAACGGGCCACACTCGACAAAACACATAACTGGGAATGATTCGCCATTCCAGGAGAAACGTGACAAAATAGCAAAAAATGGGGAACCATAGTTGCACGGTGATTCGAGAACCTGATGCGCGATTAATGAGCAAAGAATTTCTTCGGAAGGAAAATCAAAAGAGGCATTAGGTGTACCCTTACAGTCCGCCAGGCCACCAACAACACGCTTACACGTACTATGCATAGTGCACGGCAGTCTGACTGTTGCCTCATGGTACTGTAGCTACAGCGGTATTACAAGGAGGCGGAATAAGAACCGCTGGCTTGCGCACAGTAAAGAAGACTTTCCTCGCGCCACTATTTCGTAAGGTGGCTCTCCTAAGGGCGCGTAACCATTTTGCACCCGACGGTTCGAACCGTGGACCGTCCGGGTGGCGAAAAGGTAACAGCTCTCGCGCTATGTCGTAAGTGTGTTCGTTAAGGTGTTGGCGACATCGCCAACTAAACGGACAGTCGTGACACTTTTTCCCATTTTCTACGGTCCGAAATCTGAACCGTGGACAGTCCGAATCTCAAACGGACTGTCCGAACCTCCTTGCATCCGATTGGTGCACGATATAAAAATTCTCGGGCAGCTCGTCCACCAACAAAAACATGTGGTCAGATTTCGCAAATTTACATTGACCAACCAGAGACAACTCGCTTAGAACAATGATTCGACAACGAAAAACAAAGAAGATCGTGAATCGCGTAACGCTTGTACAGTTGTCGCGAAACTGTACAATACAAGAAAAGTGTCACAACTGCCTTCGGACAGTCCGAAGTTGCAAAATTTTCACTTCGGACGGTCCCGTTTTCAGTAAGTGGACCGTCCGCTTCGTTTTAAGCGGACTGTCCGTCAAAATCACAAAATGCAAAATGGTTACGCGCCCTAAACCAAAGCGTGAATCGAATTTGTTATAGGTTGGTTGGTGTTGTTGGTTGGGAGACACCAGAGGGAGCTAGGAGGCGGAGGGGGGAGAGCGCGAGTCGTTGAGATGAAACGGGGGGGACTGTGTGGTCGGGATTACTGTACCGTGTACAGTAAGTATTTTGAAGCGGATGTTCTGCTGTTTCTTACCACCATTCAAATGTGGCCACCTGGTTTTCAGGGTCATCCACACCACACAAGTACGGACACTTGCGACCAGAACCCGAACCGAAATTGTGACACCACGTAACGAGAATGCCAACTCGCGACAAAGGCGACGACGAGAACCAAAACTTCGTGTTGTTTGTGAGCTTCGGGGTTGGAGCAGCTCATAAATAATTGTTCGTTGATGCAGAAACACTTTCGTTCCGTCAATCGCGTACGAGTCAGTAGGAAACTTAGGTGATTTTGAATCTCACGGTAATGTTTCCCGTTTCTGGTTAGCTTTTCGTGATTTGCTGGGATAGAGGGGTCGTCGGCCTGCAGCCTGTGTGCCGTTGTCGGGCAGTCCACTCTCCTGGATAGTCCCTCCGCGAGTCTTCTCAGCGCCGCGCATGCGCGCGAGCTTCACGCCGCGCTCTCTCTCTCAACCTGCACTCACCAAGGTCTAAAATGAACCAATCAGGTTTAGGCCGATCGCCGTGTATCAGCCTGAGGACGGTGTGCCACTAAGACAATCGTCCTTCCTCCCCCCCTCCAAATCCCTCCTCCTGTGGACCGGCTCGGCTCGGAAATGTGAATTTAGGGTTTGTGGTGCTGTGTCTGCCATGTCATCATCCCACCTTCAACGCCCGAAGCTGGCAGCTTTGGTCCACCTGCCCGAAGCTGGCTTGGTCAAGCTTCCCGAAGCTGGCAGCTGGTCCGCGCCGCGATCATGCTGGTGGAACGCCGTCGCCGGAGCAACGAGAGCCCCCCGTTCCGAACGGGAGTGTTCGATCAATTCCCTCGCCCAGCGGTTGTGTAGATGCAGGCCTGCATCATCGTATAGATGATCTCTAGTTCCACCAGATTTTCAAATCCAAGTTACAAACTTTCACCCTGTCACCCTCTCAAGCCGATATACATTTGAAGTTGCTACCAAGATGGAGCGTCACGTGGCACCTCTCTTCGTCCTCCTCTGTACGCATTTGCGCCTTCTTGCTCTTTTACGCTTGAATCGACTCGTTCACGCC
The DNA here is from genome assembly GCA_947470075.1 of Closterium sp. Yama58-4. NCBI lineage: Eukaryota > Viridiplantae > Streptophyta > Zygnematophyceae > Desmidiales > Closteriaceae > Closterium > Closterium sp. Yama58-4. The sequence goes on from CANIUD010000033.1 coordinate 529,096, forward strand.
TTTCTGCCCTTTTACTGTTAGCTGGAACTTAATAGTCAGCTCACTCCAAGTACCTTTTTGCTCTTTCACTACTTAGTGATATCAAGTAGTAGCAGGAAAGTAGTATGTCTCATGCAGCCATGTTTGACGCAAGTATTTGACACATAATGATAACACCACCATCTCTAAATTGTACTGACCCAAAAGGGACCCAAAGGTGACTTCCGGGCAAGATTTGGGACATCTGGAAATCTGTCCCAGAAGTCACTTTTGGAACTGACACTTTAGGTTAGTCTGAGGTCAGACCGGCTCACCCAAAAGTGACTTTCGGGTCAGGTACGGGTCAGGTAAGGGTCAGGTACGGGTTAAGATTTTGGCGGGAAAAGTCAGGTACAGGTCAGGTACGGGTTAAGATTTGGCGGGAAAGTCAGATTTGGGGCAGTTTCGGGTCACACGTGGCCAGCGCATGGCCTGATTATATCCCCTTTACAGAGTGTTCTTTTTTTGTAATAAGCTTTTTTAGTTAAAATTGTATAATATATTTTCCACAATACATCAAAACATTAAATATCATGACTATGTAGAAAACAGGGCCTTGTACAGTGGCCCCAAAATATTAAAAACACTGCAGTGCTACGGTAAAACAACCTGGGAACACAAAACCGGCAGACATTATAGGGTGAACGGCATAACAATCTGAAAACTAGAACAATCATTTAGCAATTATCACCTTATAATTTGGAAACATCACCTTCATTGCTCTGTGCCCCAAAATAAGATTAGGCATGTCATAATAAAAATAATCTTCAACGTGTGTTTTCCATGCCAGGTTGTTATAAGGGACGAAAAACTGCATAATCAACCAAATTAATCTTCACAACATATATGCACCTGCATGTAGAGACTAAAGAAAAGGAGACATGAGACAAGCTGACAACAAACTGCAAGGATAGGTGAATTAAAAATCTCAATGGCGGCAAGATAGAATGTATTGCAATGTCTGGAAAATGAAACAACAATCTGCAAGGAAAGACGGCTTTAAGAGATTGCAGTGGCGGAAACACAGATTGGTATATTTTTTTGAATCAGCGCTAAAAATTCGGATGAATCACCATAGTTAACTAGCGTTTTGTCGCTGAAGTGAAAGGACCTGTGAGGTGAGGTTGGTGAACATCACGAGAAGGAAAATGGAAATTGAAACCCTAGCCAGATTTGACTTCGTCGTAACAAAAAATGTATCTGGAATTATTTTAACGGCCTTGAGTTGTGAGATTTTGTCATGGTGGTTCAGCGATAGAGATCCGAAGGTTAGGGGATCGAATCTCGCCGCACACTGGTTAATTTTTGTTCCTTACGAATAATAAGTTTCGAAGTCAATAGATGCATTTGAGTCTAGAACTGCCAACGACAAGTATCGAACCCGCATCTCCAGATCCCCAAGGGCTGTGCGGGTCAGGTTACTTTTGGGTCAAAAAACTCACTGACCCAGAATTTACCCTGTTCTGACCACTAACCCCAATTTGCCCCCAAAGAAACTCTGGGGGCATTTACATGACAGGCTTGGGTCAGGCCGGAAGGTGGGTCACGCTCGGGTCAGAAACATTTTGGTGATGACGTGGCTCTGTGCATGCCTTTCCTGGCGTCAGCTTGGTTGCTTCTCTTGATTCAATCCTCCCCCGATTAAGAAAGCCGCCGGTTACCCTTATTTCCATCACCCCCCCCCCATCCTCCATCCATCATCTCCCTGTCATCCTGCCTCTCCTGCCTCCCCACCTTCCCCCAGCAGCATCAGCGGCGGGGATATCAGTGAGTCGACGCAAAAATCAACTCTGACCTGCAATCGATCTTGAGGCATTTAGTGATACCCCATCCTCCCACCCCCCACACACGCACCACCTCCCTCCCCCAGCATCATCAGCAGGGGGGATATCAGTGAGCCTGCAGTGCCAGCGCTACCCCTTGGCTGACGGCGCTGGGGGCGGCTAACAGCTGAGCGAACGGCAACAGGCTTTGAAGAGTCACTCTCGTTGCACTTATCCCCCCCCCCCCCTCCTTCCCCCCTTCCCCCCCCCCCCCCCACCCTTATTTTCCACCGGCAGCGACGGAATGTAAGTGACGGTATCCCTTGCGCGTGCTAAGGGCGAACATCGGCTGAGCGGCCACCAACCGGCTTGACTCTGTTGCACTTATTCCCCATTCCCCCACCCACAGGGACCTGCTTGGTAGTGTACCTATTGGTTGCGCTCAGCACTACTTTTTGGCTGACGTGCTGAGAGCGACCAATAGCTGAGCGGCCCACTACCGAATTGGCACCGGCGGGTTCAAAGACTGGCGCAACTACTAGGATTGAAGATGCCGCTATTAACGACTTCTACTACTTACACCTTCGCTCCAACCCCTTCGCCTCTTTCCGCTCCCCCAGCAGCAGCAGCAGCAGCAGCAGCAGCAGGTGCCAGCAATACCCCTTGGCTGACGGGCTGGGGCCGACCAACAGACAGTTGAACGTCCGACAGCGGAGGGCGGACATCATCCCGACTGTGCAGGATTATGGCAGTGGCGGGTCAGGGGTGTGTGCTCAAGAGAGTGTCACCCACACCTTTCTCCACGCGTGTCGGGTGCTCTGAGATTGAAGGAGCCTCGATGAGCCGTTGCGTGATACCTCTGTAATCTGTTTTCACACCCCTGATTCTTCCCACATGATTCTGGTATGCCATGATTCTCCCCCGCCGCCAGGTGCGGCGTTGTTCGCTGTCTTCGCATCTGCCTCGGTCTCTACGCCATTCCTCACGGCACGCATTGCCGACAGTGTTGCTTCATCATCCGCATCCGAGGCCACGAGTCAGGTTGCCAAGCCCTTTGCGCGGAGAGGAAAGGCTGTGGGTGAGTCTGCTCTGCAGTGCGCTTTGCCTCTGTGCTTGCCCGTGTGCCAGTGCTGTTCTTTTCCCTACTGCTACAACTACCAGTAGCAGCAGATTCCTCTGAGCTGCTTTTGAGAATTCTTATTTGCAGTAGCAGCAGGTGCAGGTCCAGCGAACTGAACTGGACCACTTCATTCAAAGTTCAGTGAGTTACTGCATGAGGTTTCCCTAAATGCTAGCGCCTTACCCACACAAGTTTGTGTCAAATGTGACACTGCAATTTGACCTGAACGTATCCTTTTCAATAACTTGGGGTCAGATTTGGGTCGTCACTTCTTGGAAAGGCTTTCCCATGCGCCCCTTTTCCTGTCGCTCCCGTTGTTTGTCAGTAAAATACGTAGCCAAGTTACGACCTTCTAAGGTCAACTGAAAGGTGGGTGCATCGGGATGACTGGTCGTGAAGGTCATGAGGTGCATAGCATTAGTACCCACTGCTGCTGTTGAGGCTCCTCAAAAGGACTTCTGAGGCGCCTCAAAAGGTGCATGGGGAAAGATGGTCGTGAAGGTCATGAGGTGCATAGGCATGTGCTTTTATTAGCAAACAGGTGGGCTGCGGAGGTCTTATGAGCGTCAACTTAGGTGGTTCTAAGACGACATGTGAAGATGCATCAGGAAACATGGTCGTAAAGGTCATGAGGTGCGTAGCATCAGTACCAGTAATAGTATTAGTACCCACTGCTGCTGTTGCTGTTCCTCGTCATCAATCAGTACTGTTAAGAATCCCAATGACTTGCACTCTTGAGTGGCATCGCCAAACACATGGATCAGTGGGGCTGCAGCCCCCATCCAACGCTTCCCATTGTAATGAGGTGACTTTTGAGCCGACTCAAAAGTCACTGGCATTGCCAAACTCATGGATCAGTGGGGCTGCACCCCCATCCAACGCTTCCCATTGTAATGAGGTGACTTTTGAGCCGACTCAAAAGTCACTGGCATTGCCAAACTCATGGATCAGTGGGGCTGCAGCCCCCATCCAACGCTTCCCCCTACGTCCTCTCCCCTTTCCCCTCTCCCCCGCCTCCTCCCCCTCTCTCCTCCTTTCCAACCGTAACCCCCCCACCCCCACCCTCCTCTCCCCTCCCTCTCACGACCATCTCCCTCTATGCTTTGTTGGCAGGTACTCAGCAATGGTTTACTACTACACTTTGGACGTCAATGCCTTCAAGGTGAAAGCTGGTCAACCCAGTGCCGGTTCTGCCCCTTCCTGCAATTCTAACGAATTTTATGGGTGGCATTGAGTGGTTTAACGTCACTAGTGACAAGGAAGGCCGCGCCAAGCGTTACAGCTACAAAGGCGGCATGCACCAAGGGCCGGGGACGTTTGCTCAAGTGAATGGGATGATTGAGAATCTGCTGAGCAAAGGCAAATACATTGTGGTTGGTTACTTGTCGAAGACTGACTTAGTACTCTGTGGGAAGTTGAAGAAAGTCGCGTAGTCATTGGCTGGAAATGGCTTCTTACCGTCATACCCCGGATATACCCCCATGGGGGGCAATAATAAAACAGGTTTTTTTTAGGGGGGTGGGCTTATAATCGGGTAAATTTATAAGCGCCGGCGTTTATAAAACGACATATATAGTTTATACATTTTTTAACACCATGCTGTAGATCTCGTGCTTGCATTTTCAATCGAGTCGAAGTTACATGGGGTCGTCTGTGAAATTCTCGCGCGCACTGGGAGATACACCAAATCTGACAGCTCCTGACAGCTTCTGACAGCTCCTGACAGCTCCTGCTGACTGGACCCGCATCCTGTGCAGATTCCAAATGTGAAGGGAACCGAATCTGGAGACATCCGCCTGCTAAAGTAAAATTCGTTACAGGGTTTTGAACACATTTCAAGAATTAAAGTTCACGTGCGCTTATAATAAAACAGGTTTTTTTCAGGGGGTGCGCTTATAATCTAGCAGCGGATATAAGCGCCATGCGCCAATTAAAAGCGCCAGGCGCTTATCCGAGGGTGGCGCTTATATCCGGGGTATGACGGTAAGCCATCCAAAAGAAGCCAAAGCTCACAACTTATTACACCACTTTCTTTACCTTCCCACAGAGTGCGTATACAGTCGCCCCCCCAATCAGCGTGTAACCAGCCTGATACCGTAGTATTAGCCTTTACTCAGCCACACCATAATATTGCTATGCGCATCAGCCTGAGAGTTTGGCCCTGACTGCGCCGTGCCACTTTTGGAGCCTAAAGAGATCGACGGAAAAGGAGTTTTAGAATGACGTTGCTGAATACCTGCCAACAGGAAATAGAGGGAGATGATCGTGAGAAGGAGGGAAGAGGAAGGGGTGGGGGGGTTGAGGTTGGAAACGGAGAAGGAGGGGGAGGACTCCTCCCCCGCGAGGGGAGAGGAGGTAGGGAAAAGCGTTTGGGAAAGGAGGGTGAGGATGGAGACTGGATAACTTAGAACTGGTGCATGACACTTTGAGGTTACTCAAGGGTGCAAGAAATTCTACTCCTGTCAGTCGTGGGCAGAGAACTACTACAGCAGCAGTGGGAGCTGATGCTACGCACCTCGCGACCTTCACGACCATTTCGCCCGATGCACCTTTGCAGCCAATCACTTTCTTGTTGACCTTAGTAGGTCACAACTTAGCCACGTACTTTTCTGGCAGAAAGAACGGCAGGTAAAGGGGCGCACGAAACAAGATTAAGGCAAACCAAGCGTGTACTTTCAGGTCGGCTTAAAAGGTCACCTTCTAGATGGACTTGTGCGGCATGATTTAGGGAAAACGTTTCCCAAAAAGTTCTGACCCGAAATGGACTCCCAGGTTACTCAGGGGCAACATTCAGGTCACCTCAGAAACTGACCCAAAAGTTACTTCTGGAACTGACACTTTAGGCTAGTCTGAGGTCAGATGGCCTAACCCATAAGTGACTTTCGAGTCAGATACGGGTCAGTTTCGGGTCAGGTACGGGTCAGATTTTGGCGGGAGAAGTCATGTACGGGTCAGGTACGGGTTAAGTTTTGGTGGGAAAAGTCAGGTACAGGTCAGATTTGGGTCAGTTTCGGGTCACACGTGGCCAGCGCATGGCCTGATTATATCCCCGTTACAGTGTGTTCTTCTTTGGAATAAACATTTTTGGTTAAAATTGTATAATATATATAACACAATACAACAAAACGTCAAATAACATCAGCACGACTATGTAAAAAACAGGGCCTTCTACAGTGGCCCCATAATATGAAAATCAATGCAGTGCTAAAACAACCTGAGAACACAAAACCAACATACATTAGAGGGTGAAATACCCTATTCAAGAGATAAACCAGGTATAAAAAAAAACGTGTACTATGACATAATCACCTTCACTGCAGTGAACTAAAATGACATTTGGCATGGCAAAATAATAACGGAAAGATCTTCACGTCCATGTAATCTCGAATATATAATCCCCCTGCTTGTAGACATGTACGGTATTCTGAAATCACCACGTTTACTATTCAGTGAATCAAGATGACATTAGGATTGGCATAATTAAAAAAACTTCACGTGCGTACCTCCATTATCTCCAATTTCCGTTCTTGCTAATAAGCAAAGGAAAGACGACATTGTTATGGGGAAAACGAAACAACAATCTGCATGGATAGACGACATTGATAAATTGCCAATGGCAGTAGCAAACATAGTTTAACAGATTTAGGAATAGCTTTATAAAAATAATCACCACATTCGTACCTCCATTATCTACACTTTCCGTTCTGCGAATAAGCGAAGAAAGACGACAAAGATATAGGGAAAACAGAACAACAAATCTGCCTGGAAAGACGACTTTGATAAATCGCAATGGTGGAGAGACAGAGTATAACAGATCTTCGGTAATAAAATCAGATCCGCACAACCGTCACCATGAATGACTATCATTCTGTCGCTGAAGATTCTCATGTCGTGTTGACACTCGTTTTCTGCCAGAGGAAGGTAAATAGCGGGAAGCAATAATATATTTTAGAAGCGTACATATTGAAGAAAACTCACACGCGTCGCGGAAACTGGTGATACTGTAGAAACAGCTCATTAATGGCTAAGTCTACGGGTTAGGGAGAGAACCGATATGGACCAGATCTACGGTATGATAAGGACTCCTAGAAGATAGGGATGGCTTAGCTACTAGCTATCAAGATAACAGCTAGATTAAAACATGGAACACGAGATTAAAACATGGAACAGGTAGAAGTGAAACAAAAAATGATGAAGTGAGAGGACTAGGTGGGGGAATGTCTCAAAATAACTAGGCAAGAAATGAATGAACTAGCAGAAGTTTGGGTACAAATATGAAACCCTAGTTGGGGTTGTACCCCATATTGGCTACCCCACTACAGCCTACAAGCATAATACAGTTTAACACACCCCCATAGGCAAAGTGGGGGAGAACAAAGGGTCACAAGACCAGTCCAGCAAAGCAAAGCAAAGCCCAGGGTGGATCACAACGTCACCACACTCCGAGCACAAGTAAAGGCCACAAGGCCAGTTCACATACAGTGCTAGATATAGTACAAGACAAGCAACACAGTGATCAAAACCTAGCAAGCAAGCAACAAGATATATATAAAGTACAGTACAAAAAATGTCAAGCAGTGAGCAAGTGAGGAAACGTGGACACAAGGCCTAAAGAAGTACAGTGCCGCTGATGATCACTAGGCGGGAGCGCCTTGGTGAAGATATCAGCAGTGTTGGCCTTCGAGTCCACGTACACAAGCCGAAGCTGACCGCGCTGCTGAAGCTCTCGAGCAAGAAAGTAGCGAAGAGCAATGTGCTTCGTCCTGTGCTCCAGTCTGTGCTCCTGACACAAGGCAAGAGCCGCCTTGTTGTCACCGTACAGAACTGGAGGAGAACTAGGCCGCTCTCCCAAGTCAGTCAGCAGGTAGGTGAGCCAGCGTAACTCCTGTGCAGCCATGGCTGTGGCGTAGATCTCAGCCTCACAACTAGAGCCGAGAACAGAGGAAGAGCGGGTGGACCGCCACGAGACAGAACCAGAGCCAAGGCTGAAGGTGTAACCCTGTGACGACCGCTGCGTAGCCAGGTCGTCCACCCAAGAAGCGTCCGAGTGACCAGTGAGGACAACTCTGTCGCGTCCTCCAAGCACCAGCCCCATGCCTGATGTACTGCACAAGTAACGCAGCACCCTCTTAGCAGCCTCCCAGTGCTCTCGCCTGTGTCTCCCAGGCGCAACGTAACGAGCAAGGATGCTAAGAGGGTACGCGAGGTCAGGTCGCGTGCAAGTCATCAGGTACATGAGGCAGCCTACAAGCTCTGGGTACGGGCCACTCGGCTCTACGGACTCGTCCGAAGGTGGAGCTGAGAGCGAGTGGCTGGTAGCCAGAGGTGTGGCCTGTGGTGAGGAGAACTGGAAGCCGAAGCGCTGAAGGACCTGCTGCACCATGTGTGACTGAGTCAGGGTGATGGTGCGGCGAGCTCTGTCCCGGGTGATCTGCAAGCCAAGGTAGCTACGCAGTTCACCCAGGTCAGTGCAGGTGTGTCTCTTCTGCAGCTCCGACTTCACACGAGCGAGTGCCTCAGTGTCAGCAGTAGCAAAGACCAAGTCGTCGACGTACACGAGAATGTAGAACGGCGGCAGCGACGTGTCTGTGCGCAGAAACAGTGACGGGTCAGCAGTAGACGGCGCGAACCCAAGAGCCGCAAGTGTAGTCCTCAGTGTGTCGTGCCACTCACGTGGCGCCTGGCGGAGACCGTAGACTGGCCGGCGGAGACTCCACTGGGTACCAGGGGGAAACGACCCAGTAAAGCCAGGTGGGCGGCGCAGCCAGATCTCCTCGTGCAGGCTGCCCTGCAGGAACGCTGTGCTGAAGTCAAGAGAGTGAAGCTCGTAGTCACGCTGAGCAGCAACGTGCAGCAGAACCCGAAGAGTGGTCATCTTCGGGGTGGGGGAGAAGGTCTGGAAGAAGTCGACCCCCTGACGCTGACTGAAGCCTCTAGCAACGTAACGAGCCTTGAAGACAGGCGGAGAACCTGGCGGCCGCTTTACCCTGAAAATCCACATGCCATCGACGATGTTCGCCCCAGGAGGGGGAACCTCGTCGACGTAGGTGCCTGTGGACTTCCAGGATGCCATCTCTGCGTCCATGGCTGTCTGCCACTGAGAGGAGTAGGGACCCGAGATCGCCTCTGCGTAAGTGCGCAGAGTGGGGATGTCTAGTGCATCCGGGTCTCCCTCAGGGGCAAGCAACCAGGCCACGAGATGAGGTACAGCAGCCGCAAGAGAGTCAAAGTCCTCCTGCCTGTCCTCAAGGACGTCCGTGCCAAGAGCACACTCACCCTCGACGGACGGAGGACAGACAGACGCAGACTCTGACTCAGCAACAAGGCTAGCAGCGTAGTCTAGACGACAGGCAGCAGCAAAGTCAACCAACTCAGCGACCAGAGCAGACGCAGCCGAGGACTCAAAGGTAGGGTCAGTGACAACAGTAGCTAGGAGACGCGTGACTGTAGGGTGCTCAGCGCGATACCGGTCAGACTCAGGGTCCGGAACGGCAGGCAAAGAGGACGCAGGAGGAGACGGTAGAGGGACACGCCGAGGAGCAGTGGAGGGACGCAGAGTCATGTAGTGAGTGCCTGGGACAGGAGGAGGACGCTCACGACGGACACGACTACCAGTGCGAGCAGGACGAACAGGCGACGCAGGACGAGACTCAGGCTCACGACGCTCTGTAAGACCTCCTGTGGGACCAGCGTAAGGAGAGGGAGCAGGGAGAGGCGAGGCAGGCGGTAACTGTGACTGCGGCTGGACAGGCGGAGGACACTCTACGGAGGGAGGAGGACAAGGAGGAGGAGCCTGCCCAAGAACCTGCTGAAGGAGCGGTACGAAGTACGGTCGCGGCCGCGCAGCGTCTCCAGAAGCAGAAGAGACTCCAGCGGCCGGGTCCTCAGGACCAGCAGGAGCTCCAACGTCCGGGTCCCCAGCACCAGCAGCAGCGCCACCGCTCGGGTCCTCAGCTCCAGCAGCAGCTCCACCAGGCGGGTCCGCAGCACCAGCAGCAGCGCCACCCCCAGAGTCGGCAGCTCCAACTCCGCTAGCACCGCCAGCGCCAGAGTCCCCAGCTCCAGCAGCTCCAGTAGCAGTACTCCCAGAACAACCAGTCCCGGCAGCTCCAGTACCCCCAGTACGAGCACCCCCAGGACGAGCAGCCCCAGCACCCCCAACTCCAGCCGAGCCACGAGGACGGCGAAAGCGCCGGACGTACCAGTCACGAAGCTGCTGCGGTGTGAGAGACTGCTCAGCACCCCGAACCGGAGCACCCCCAGACGCAGTAACCCGAGGCTCCGTAGGCTCAGTAGCAGCACCCCCAGGCTCAGTACCCGCAGGCTCAGTACCCGCAGGCTCAGCACCCCCAGTCGCAGCACCCCCAGGCTCAGCACCCCCAGGCGGCAAACTCTCAGGCACAGTACCCTCAGCTCCAGCACCCGCAGTCCCAGCACTCCCAGGCCCCGCACCCGCAGGCTCAGCACCCCCAGGCTCAGCACCCCCAGGCTCCGTACTCTCAGGCACCGTACCCTCAGCTCCAGCACCCTCAGTCCCAGCACCCGCAGCCCCAGCACCCCCAGGCCCAGCACCCCCAGGCTCAGCACCCCCAGGCTCAGCACTCCCAGCAGCACCACCCGCAGCAGCACCTGAGTCACCTGTGACCTCGACAGGCTCAGCGACGGGAGGAGGGTCTACCTGAGAGACACCTGAAGGAGCAGGACCCTGAGGGGGAAGGGGGTCTACCGGAGGGGGACCAGGAGCAAGGAAAAGCGGCGGGGGAGGGAGGGGGGCAGTGCGGTAGGGGAAGAGACGGTAAAAAGGGACCGACTCGTCAAAGGTGACATCCTGAGAGGCGAAGACCCGGCGCGAGGTGGGGTGGTAAAACTGCCAGCCAGGCGCGTCAGGGACAAAGCCAAGGAAGACACAGGGAAGCGTGCGGGAGGAGAGCTTGTCCGCGGACGTATCGCGGACAAGGGCACGAGCACCCCACACCCGGAAGCGCGACGCATCGCCAACCTCCCCCGTCCAACGCAGTGTGGGCGAGGTCTCCGGCAAGGAGACACGGGGCCAGAGGTTGAGCTGATGCGCGGCGTACCGGACAGCAAACGGCCACAGAAAATGGGGAGCCGCCGCGTGGACCAAGGAGGTACGAGCGACCTCCATGACCAGGCCAATGCGGCGCTCAGCAACCCCATTCTGCTGTGGGGAGTCCGGAAGCGTGAAGGTCTGCTCGATGCCCTCCGCCTGACAGAAGGTCCTCAAGAGATCGGAGGAAAACTCACCACCTCTGTCAGAGTGCAGACGCAGGACAGGAAGATCCGTCCGGAAACGGCGGCGGAGCTGGAGACGAACCGTGCGGATCCAAGGGATCAGAACAGCAGGGACCTCACCCTTGGTGCGCAAGGGGAAGACCGTGGTGTAACGCGAGTAGTCGTCGACAACCAGCAAAAAGTACCGCTCACCGCCCTGACCACGAACGCGGGCTGGGCCCCACACGTCCAGGTGGAGGGTCTGCAGAGGAGCCTCTGTCGGGGGGAACGAGGAGGAGTGAGGAGCGGCGCGCTGCCGCCCCTCGACGCAAGGAAGGCAAGGCGGCGCAGGCGAGGCAGGGAGGGGAGGGAGGGACCTGGGAAGACCAGACACAAGGTGGCGACGGTGCATGCCACGAAGGCGTGGCAAGGAGGGGTGACCCAGGCGGTGGTGCCAGAGAAGAGTCTGGTGCGACAGGGAACGACACTCACAGGCGTGGGCTACCAGACCTGACGCAGACACCTGACCGACAACAGCGACCTGAGGAGACGCAGTGGTCAGTGTGTAGAGACTCGACCCCGGCCGACGGGTAAACGTAGCCAGGTGACGGCCGGTCCTGGAGCACGTGCAGATCGCCACACGCTGTCCTCCAGGGGTAAAGGTGTCAACCCACTGATCCTGGAGGACAGCGTTGCTCACCAGGTTCGTCGAGAACGAGGGGAGGTGGAAACCCGACAACGAGCCAGACGGAACCGCCGGACAAGGGAGGACAGTGGTGGACTGGGCAAGGACTGGGCCCCCAGAGGGGTCAGCCAAGGAGACTGGGACCGGTGCAGGAAGCGGTGTGAGCTCAGTACTGTCACGAAAGAAGCAACGGGAAGCACCTGAGTCAAGGGTGAAGGTGTGACAGGCCTCAGCCGGTGCGGTACCTGAGAGAGCAGTCTCTGTGGGTGCTGTACCTGAGAGAGCAGACTCGAAACCAGCCGGGACAGCACTGGAGGGAGCAAGTACAGGGGGCACCATACCAGAGAGAGCAGACTCACTAGTACCCAGGGCAGCGGGCTCTATACCTGGGTCAGGCGGCACACACAAGTAACAGTCTCCCTCGGCACTAACAGTCAATGCATACATGGCAGCAATAATAGCATCATAGTCAAGAGCAAAGACATCAACACCAGCCCTCATGAGCTCAGCCCAGCGGGGGCGCTCAACATCCGCACCCATCTCCTCACGCCAAGCGTCGTCAAGGCGGGAGAAGCAGCGGTACGGGGTGTGGAACCTCCCACACGTCTGTCCCTTGCGGTCACCTGTGCGAATGACATAAGAACAGCGGCCACTGCCCCCCGACGTCCCACGCTGAGCAAGCCACTCACGAAGCTGCTGGGTCGTCTGGGGACGCTGCTGCTGCTGGGAGCTCTGGCCCGAGCCAGTGCCTCCACTCCGACCTCCGCCGCCACCACTACCACCGCTCCGACCGCCACCGCCACCACCGCCACCACCGCCACCGCCGCCACCGCCGCCGCCGCCACTACTGCCACTGCTTCCTCCGCCGCCCCCGCCTCCACCACCGACCCCACTCCCACCAGCGCTCCCGCCACCGCTCCCTCCAGCACCGCCTCCCCCCCCACCTCCCCCACCTCCTCCCCCCCCAGCGCCACCACCACCACCCTTGCCCCCCTTGCCCTTGCCGGTGCGGCGCCTCCCACTAGGAGCAGAAGCAGCGCCAGCAGACTCAGCACCAAGGAAGTCAACAGCAGCAGCAGTAGCGTAGGAGGGAGCGAGGGGAGAGGGAGAACACCCCTCAAAGATGGGGGTGCGAGGAGCGCCACGAGCAGCACCGACAGCTACAATGCTCTTTTCGGCCGCTAGCAGCTGCTCCTCTAGGAGGGGGACTGTGAGCTCAGTGGGACAGCGAGCAAGGAAGTGGTCTCGAACTGAGCTGAGGGTGTCAGGGAGACGGGTGACTATGAAGTGGAGTGTCCAGTACAGTGGAGGGGGGTTCTTAGCGCAGAACTCGGTGGGAAGGGCGGCACGCAGGCGAGCATCACTAGTGCGAAGGTGGGTGATAAGATCGGCGACTGTAGTAAAGGTGGACAGATCGGGGAACAGGTACGGCAGCATGAGGCGGCTAAGCTCAGCTGTGGCAGGCGAGGAGTAGCGAGCAACGACAGCATCGTACAGGGCCTTAGCGGATTTGCAGTCGCCAAAATGCTCGAGCTCAGCTAGCGGCAGGTGACTGCGAATGGCTAGGCGAGCAGCAGCGTCACGAGTCTGCCAGTGGGAACGAACACTAAGCTCGGCTGTGGCAGCAGGAGCAGCGGCAGCACCAGACGCGTAGTCATAGAGGGAGATGTGGTCCGTGCTATTGCTCATAAGATACAACTGCAGGTCGTCGAGCCAGGAAGTGAACTGCACGGGACGGCCCTCAGCATCGAAGGAAAGAACGCGAATAGAGGCCATAGCTCAGGCGTGAGGGCACAGCAGAGCAGCGGCAGCAGCAGAGGGGACGCGCTAGAGCGAAGCTAGCAGCCACAGCAGGAGCAAGCGGCGGTGCACAGGCAGGGAGCAGCAGGCGAGAAGCGCGGCGGGCGGGCTGCGAAGCGGGCAGCGGGGCGGGCGGGCGACGCAGCAAGCGGGCAGTGAGGCAGCGGGCGACGCTGCGAAGCAGGTAGCGGGCGGGCGGGCGGCGCTGCGAGCGGGCAGCGAAGCGGGCGGGCCGCGAAGCGGGCAGCGAGCGGGCGGGCGGGCTGCGAAGCGGGCAGCGGGGCGAGCGGGCTGCGAAGCGGGCGGGCCGCGAAGCGGGCAGCGAGCGGGCGGGCGGGCTGCGAAGCGGGCGGGCCGCGAAGCGGGCAGCGAGCGAGCGGGCTGCGAAGCGGGCGGGCCGCGAAGCGGGCAGCGAGCGGGCGGGCGGGCTGCGAAGCGGGCGGGCCGCGAAGCGGGCAGCGAGCGGGCGGGCGGGCTGCGAAGCGGGCAGCGGGGCGAGCGGGCTGCGAAGCGGGCGGGCCGCGAAGCGGGCAGCGAGCGGGCGGGCGGGCTGCGAAGCGGGCAGCGGGACGAGCGGGCTGCGAGCGGGCGGCTCGGCGGGCGGGCGACACTGCGAGGGGCGCGCGAGGGCGCTAGTGAGGGGCGCGCGAGGGCGCTAGCAAGGGGCGCGCGAGGGCGCTAACGAGGGGCGCGCGAGGGCGCTAACGAGGGTGCGCGCGAGGGCGCTAACGAGGGGCGCGCGAGGGCGCTAACGAGGGCGCACGAGGGCGCTACGAGGCTAGGGCACGGGGTAGCGTGGTAACCGCATGCGAGCGGTGGTGGGCCCTTAAAAAAAACGGTCGGTAGGTCCTAGGGACCTCCTGCTCTGAATACCATCTCAAAATAACTAGGCAAAAAAAATGAATGAACTAGCAGAAGTTTGGGTACAAATATGAAACCCTAGTTGGGGTTGTACCCCATATTGGCTACCCCACTACAGCCTACAAGCATAATACAGTTTAACAGAATGTCGAGAAGGTGGGGTTGTGGAGGGTTAGTTGAGGGCGCGTCAACAGAACGGCGATCCTGCGGTCGATCATACGCAGGATCGGGTTTCAACGTGGTCAAAATAAATGTCGAGAAGTTTTAAGTGCAATTCGCGAGGGTTTGTTACGGTCGTGAGTTTTGCTATTTGCACGATCTAGCCAGGGGGACGCGTCCTGATGCGATGAGGTGATTTGTGTGGCAGGTGGCACGACACAGGTGGCGACTGGTGGCGCGAGAAGGATAATAAACATCATCTCGATTTGTTTGTTCTATATACAATTAACCAACAAATCTCGACTAGGGTGAGTGGTGTGTGCAGTGGTTGAGAGTTTCGCTTCTAGATCGAAAAGCCGATGGATCAATTCTCAGTGATTTCCGTTTTTAGTTTCGGTTATTTTAGATCGTATTAATTACACCCGATAGTGTTTCACTGTAGTTTAGCACAGTGGTTCGTGAATTACATTCTGTTTGGAAAGGTTCGGGTTCGAATATTGTGTGTGCAACAAAGGTGTTTTGTAAATGTTTCTTGTTGCATTTTCCTGTTTGTGCTTGTTGAAACGCACCAAGCGAGCATCGATCTCCCGACCTTCCGCGCAAATCAGACTCAGAAGTTAAAATAAAAAATAAAACGTACAATGATGTTGAGTGAATTTTTATTTTGTTACACGGCGAGAATCGAACCCGGGTGGTCAAGGAACAAGGGGTAGGCAGGTTTGGGACACATTCGGGTCAGATCGAATTTTGGGGTAGGTATAAGGCAAAAACTCATTGACCCAATACTGACCCTGTTCTGACCACTAACCCTAATTTGACCCCAAAGCAACTCTGGGAGCATTTACAGGCAAGGCTTGGGTCAGGCCGGAAGGTGGGTCACGCTAGGGTCAGAAAAATTTTGGGGATGACCTCACGACACAGGGGGAGAGACAAGATTTCGGGAAACCTAATAATCTAAAGAGCATAGCAGTAGACTCACCCATAGCCTTCCCTCTCCCACAGACTCACCCACAGCCTTCCCTTTCCGCTCCAAGGGCTCGGCGGCCCGACCCGCGGACGCGAATGATGAGGATGAACCACCGCCGCTGTGCACGAGGAATGGCGGAGAGATAGTGGCAGACGCGACCGTGAAGAGCGCTGCACCTAGGGAGCATCATACCATCACCATCATCATTTGTGAATAAATAGGAGCGTGGAAGCAGCAAAAGCTGTTGTATAGCGGCTCCTTAACAGGGCGGTCACCCGTTGAGGCGACCCTCCCTGAACCCCATCTTCAGACCTGCCACAGCCAACCCAGTTGAGCGTGTCAGCGAGGGGTAGCGCTGCTGCTGCTGCTGCTGCTGCAGGGGAAGGGTGGGGAGTGGGGAGAGTGGGGATGTGGGCGGATAGGCGGAGGGTGGGGATGCGGGCGGATGCTGAGGATGGGGATCAGGGCGGTAAATGCAGAAAACAGCTTTAAGGGCAACGGAAAGTTCCTGCATCGGGGAGGCATGGGAAGAAGCTGATGACGCCGGCAAACGCATGAACAGTGGAATGCTGTGGTATCGGGATGGTGCGTCAACAGACATAAGCAGTAATCCGCCGGTGGCATGCGACATAGTACTACTTAGTACGTAGTTGTGAAAGAGATTAGTACAGGAGCAAAAAGTGCTCACAGAGGAGGACGAAGAGGGGTGCCGCACGCTCCATGTTGGCAGAAGGGTGAAAAGCTCGTAGCTAGATATGGTAAGATTTGAAATGCGAATCTGGTGGAATTCTGAGATGAAAATCCGGTGGAATGCTGGCGAAGTGGTATAGGAGACACTCGGACCCTCCGACGGCGGCGTAGCAGCAGCATCGCGGCGCTGCGGGCCAAAGCTGCCAGCTTCGGGCGATCAAACGGTGCTGCGAGTCTCCCGAGTCGAAATTTCAGCCGATAGCTTCGGGCATCTGGACCAGCGACTCGCCTCGGCAGAACCCGTATTCAAGCTGGCATAATCAAGCTGGCACCATTCGGTCTCAAGCGGACGTCCTGATCGTAAAACCCGAGCAATTGGGCTGTCGATGGTCGGAGTGTCGGCTAGGTTGATGGGATGCCCTTCAAAAGCGCCGAACGTGAAAGCTAGCCGCACATTTTGTTGAGTCAGATACACGAAGGCATGCGCGGCGCTAAGAAGGCTTGAAGTCTTGCTAATACACCTCGCGAAATTGTCGACAATACTAGACTTTTGTTTATTACAGTCTTAGACACCTGTGAGAACAATGGTGGGACTGTCACTAGCAACGGCCCGCACTCGACAAAACACACACCTACAAATGATTCGCCGGTCCAGGAAAACGTGAAAAGATAGCAAAAGGAGGGAACCATAGGTGCATGGGACCATAATTTGAGCACCTGGTGCACGATTGACGAGCAAAGTATTTCTCCGAAAGGAAAATTGAAAGAGGCATGAGGTGTACCCTACGTTCCGCCAGGCCACCAACCATGCCTGTTCATGTACGACAGCCTGACTGCTGCCTGATACTGTAGCCAGCGGTGTGACCGGGAGTCGGACTTTCTGGCGGAATAAGAACCGTTGGCTTGCGATACAGTAAAACAGACTTTTCTCACGCCGCGCTGCTTCGCGCGGGGGCTCAGCCCGAAGGTTATCCTAAATTCTGGCGTGAGAGTCTGAGGGCGTGGGCCCAATCGGGTTTGATCGCGACTGATCTGATCGGGTCGGATCTGATCCGGTTGCTTGTGATCGCAAAGCCCGAGCCGCCCGATCAGCGGTAGTTTTCTTAGAACATGCGAGTTGGCTGCACAGCAAGCGATATCTAATTACCTGACATTTTCTGCCCAATTCTAGCAATACTTGCGAGCAAACGAAGCCTGGCGAAAATATTGTATCCCTATAATATTGCCAATCCCACTCGCACGTATTTTCTTCAGCGGAATCTTCCACCGATTCGTGAGGGGTTGACGAGACCTTGCAATACTTGTTAAAGTAAAGAAAGCCATGGATGGCGAGAGGCTTTGGTGAGGTTGAAGAAGTTGAACTAGGAGGAGAATGTCGAGATACAAAAGAGAGAGGGTTGGAAACCCTAATTGAACCTAGGGTGTGTTCGGTTTGTTCTAACAATTATGAAATGAACCTAAAATGAACCTGAGTGCGTAACTCGCTCTAAGCCCAGAGAAATAACAATATAAGAACACCAAAATAAAGGCCAGAGCGAGCTCTAGCCTACTCCAACACACCCCCAGGCTAGGTGAAGCTCTGGAGCAAAACACCTAGCGAACCGGCACACCCCCAGAAGTGGAGAGACGCGTGAGCCCAAGCTCGCGCACGTAGAAACGGTGCGGTGCACGCAGGAGGGCCTTGGTGAAAATGTCTGCAAGGTTGGCAGTAGCGTCCACCTTGCGAAGGCGTAAGAAGCCAGACTGCACCAGCTCACGCACAAAGAAATAGCGGACCTCGATATGCTTGCTGCGGGCGTGATAGACAGGATTTTCAGTGAGATGGATCATGCTCGCACTGTCACAGGAGAGCGTCACAGAGGACTGAGAGTGACCAAGCTCAGCAAGGAGAAAGGAGAGCCAACGAGCTTCCTGAGCCGCCAATGTGCCTGCGTACAACTCAGCCTCGCAGGTGGAAAGGCAGACAGAGGATGAGCGAGTGGAGCGCCAGCTGATGAGACCACTGCCAAGAGTAAAACCATAGCCCTGAGATGAGCGACGATCAGGGCGAGAGTCAGCGTAGGAAGAGTCACTGTAGCCGGAGAGAACGGGAGGAATAGAGCCACCAAGAGTGAGAGCAAGGTCAGAGGTGGCACGCAGATAGCGCA
Source organism: Closterium sp. Yama58-4 (assembly GCA_947470075.1). Classification (NCBI taxonomy): domain Eukaryota; kingdom Viridiplantae; phylum Streptophyta; class Zygnematophyceae; order Desmidiales; family Closteriaceae; genus Closterium; species Closterium sp. Yama58-4. The sequence continues at coordinate 547,538 of CANIUD010000033.1, forward strand.
AGACGCGCTTAGCAGCTGCCCAGTGCACGTCAGTGTGGCGGCCCAGACCAACAAAGCGAGAGAGAACACTGAGGGGATAAGCAAGGTCGGGGCGAGTGCACATCATAGCATACATGAGAGATCCAACGAGCTCAGGATAAGGCCGCAGCTCTGAGGAGGGAGCAGGGACGGCAGGGGCAGTAAGCTGATGGTTAGCGGGAAGAGGGGTGGAGACCGGCTTGGCTTGCGACATCTCAAACCGCTGGAGGATGGACTGAATGTAGAAAGACTGGGAGAGAGAGATGGTACGAGCAGCACGATCACGACGGATCTCCATGCCGAGGTAGTGACGAAGCTCGCCAAGATCCTTGCACATGAGACGCGCCTGCAGGGCTTTCTTGACAGCTGCAAGATCGGCGGAGTCCTCAGCAAGCAGCACCAAATCATCCACGTAGGCAAGGATGTAAAGCCTGTGGGGGGATGTGCGAATGAAAAGACTGGGGTCGGAAGTGGAGGTAGAGAAGCCAAGAGAGTGAAGAGTGGAGGCGAGCTTGGCGTGCCACTCGCGCGGGGCCTGTTTAAGGCCATACACAGGTCGCTTGAGTTCCCAAACAGTGCCTGGAGGGAAAGGGCGAGGAAAACCAGCGGGGCGCTCAAGGAATATGCGCTCATGCAGCTCGCCCTGGAGGAAAGCATTGGAAACGTCCATGGAGTGGATCTCCCAATTCCAGCGAGCGCCTAAGTCAAGAAGGAGGCGGAGAGTGGGGAGACGGGCTGTGGGGGAGTAAGTGGCAAAGTAGTCAATGCCTTCACGCTGAGTGAAGCCCTTGGCACAGTAGCGGGCCTTGAAGACAGGAAGTTCGCCGGGCAGCTGCTTGACACGGAAGACCCATTTGCCTTTAACAATAGTGGCGCCAGGGGGGGGGACAGAGTCAATGTAGGAATTGGTTCTGGTAAATGCCTCGCACTCAGCAATGATGGCAGTCATCCATTCAGTGGCATGAAAGCCCGACACAGCCTCGGAGTAGGACAGAGGGGTGGGAATGGCAGCGGTGTCAACAGAAAGAAGAGTGGGAGAATTGCTAAAGTCACCGACGGTGACACACAGAAGAGGAGAAACAGGATGAATGTTGAAGAGCTCCTCAAAGCGATCTTCAAGAAGATTAACATTCTGGGGTGGAGAAAGACGAGTGAAAAGAGCAGAGTGTTGAAAGTTAGAAAGCGCGCGAGTCATGGAGCGAGTAAGGCGCGGGGAAGGGGGGGGAATGGGAACAGGTGAAGGAGGTGGAGAGGAAGATGGAGGTGAGGAAGGGACGGGAGCCGAAGAGGAAGAGGCAGGTGGGGAGGCGCCAGAGATGATGTCGGAAGGGGGGGCAGTAGAGGCTGGCGCGGGTGGAGGGGCGGGAAGGGGCGGGAGAAGGGGGGGGGAGGAGGGGAGGGAATGACAGACGACGGCTGATCGAAACCAGACCAGCGAAGAGAGGGGACAGGAGGGGCGGGTGGGGGGGAATGGAATGGGGATCGAGTCTCATCGAAAATAACGTCCTGGCTGCGGATGAGCTGGTGAGAGGAAGGGGCATAGAAAAGGTAGCCAGGACAGTCAGAGTTTATGCCAAGGAAGGCACAGAGTTGAGTCTTGGGAGCGAGTTTCCCACCCTGACGGGACCGGTCTGCTGGATTGACAAGAACATGGGCGACACACCCCCAGACCCGAAGAGAGCGAACAGAGGGCTGGCGGCCAGTCCAAAGCTGGAAAGGGGTGGTACTAGGGCGATGAGGATGAGGGCGGAGGTTAGAGAGCAGAGCGGCATGGAGGAGAGCATAGCTCCAAAGAGAGTGGGGAGCAGAAGCATGGGTGAGAAGGCAGCGAGTAATTTCCATGAGAGTGCGATTGCGACGCTCAGCAACCCCATTCTGTTCTGGGGAGTGAGGAAGGGTGGAGGTCTGGCGAATGCCATGAGAAGCACAGTAAGAGGAGAGAGAGTGATGAAAGAATTCGCCACCACCATCTGAGTGGAAGCGCGCGACAGGACGCTGAAAGCGCAGACGAGCCTGCTCAGCCCAGCGAATGATCAGGGAAGGGGCGTCAGATTTGGCACGGAGGGGATAGACAGTGGCAAATCGTGAGTGATCATCAACCAAAAGCAGAAAGTATCGATGACCCTGGCGAGAAGCAGTAGGTGAAGGACCCCAGAGATCCATATGAACAAGGTCAAGGGGTTGGGGAGAGGCAGAGGGAGAAGAGGGATGGGGTGACTGGGATAGCTTGGCCTGGACACATGGGGTGCATGGAGGAGCAGGAGAAGGAGGAAGGGGGGGAAGAGAGGAAGGGAGGCCATGAAGAAGCTTGGAGGAGACCATACTGCGAAGAAGGGGAAAATTGGGGTGGCCAAGTCGATGATGGAGGAGGAGGGTAGGTTGAGTGAGAGAACGACAGTCGCAAGAAGGAACAGGAGGGGCGGAAGCTGAAGTGGCATGATGGGCAGAGAGGGGGGGAGAGACACGAAGAGTGTAGAGGCGAGTGATAGGGGAAAGCGTGAAGCGTGCAAGATGGCGGTTGCGATGATAGAGATCACAGTGGGAGTCACATTCTGGAAAGACAGCTCGCACACAAAGACGTTGAAGAGCAGAGAGAGAAAGAAGGTTGTGGCGGCAAGAAGGAACATAGAGGCCAGTCACAGCACCAGAGGGGGAGGCAGGACAGGGGAGAGAGGAGGTAGCAGTGCAAGTCATGGTCATGGTATCCCCAGCCCCTTGAATGGAGAGGGGATGGGGAAAAGAGCGAAGCACACCAGCGTCACGAAAAACAGAGTCAGTAGCACCACTGTCAAGAACAAACTCAAGCGTGCGAGGGAGGGAAAGAGCAGCAGCTGTGGGACCAAGATACTGAGAATCATTGCCATTAACAGAAGGAGCAAACATCATGGCAAAACGAGGGTCCATAAGGGGAGAAGCCCCCAGAATGCTATCCTGACTAGGCATAGTCACACTGAGAGCAGAGGTTTGAGTACTGGCACCAGAGTCGGCGGCCACAAGTACCGCCTGGGCAGAAGACTGGCGACGCTGACGAGAGAGTTGAAGCCAGTTGGGAGGGCGACCAGTGTTGCCAGCCAGGAACCAGTCATCGGTGAGTTTCTGGAAGCAGGAGGTGGCGGGATGATTGGTGCGACCGCAGGGCTGACCCTTGCGGGGCCCCTGACGAATGATGTAGGTGCAAGGAGGAAAGGTGTTGCGAGGGCGAGAGGAAGCGGCAGCGGCAGTGGTGGTGGGGAGAGGAGGGGGGGCGGAAGAGGGTGCGACAGCGGCGGCAGTAGGAGGGCAGCTGCGGAGGTTGAGCTCTGCCTGGAGGAGGAAGGCAGAGACACGAGAGAACGACCACTGGTCGGCGGGGCGCTCACCATACAGGGTGACATGAACACTGTATTCAGGAGTGAGGCCTGTGAGGAGGAGGGCACCGCAGACATGATCGGAAAGTTCGAACTTTTGAGCAGCAAGTTGGGAGGACAGCGTCTGCACACGAGCGATATAGTCCGCCATGGTGGTGAAGTCAGCAAGGCGAAGAGAAGTGAGCTCGCGTAAGAGGGCAATGACACTGATGGGAGTCTGCGACTGGAAGCGCTCAGTAAGATAGCCGAGAAGGTCCTTGGCATAGCGGATGTGCGAGCACTGAGGGAGAAGGGTTGGAGGTAGGCAGGCAAGGATGACCTGGCAGGCACGTGCGTTGGCAACATGCCAGTCAGCGAGAAGGTCAGAGTGAGATGGAGCAGAAGCAGAGGGCAGAGGGGCAGAGCGAGGAGAAGGGGTAGCGAGATGCTCAGAGAGGCGCTTGCACTGTACTATACTGTACACGTGATGCACAACCCCTGCACGCGAATTCGCTCTGTACAGGACGGAAAGCCTGCATCCATGTTTTTTTCCCCAGCCAGTTGCACCTATGTTACAAGCACCTCGTGCAAGTTGCAGCGATTCTGGACCAATAGAAACGAAGGGACTGAAGTCACACTGAAGAGACTGAGGTCAAAATGTCAACAGAGAAGCTAAAAATACCTTATAAGCACCTGACAAATCCTTTTTTGCTAGCTTGCGAAATGACGAAACCTCTACAAAATGCGCAGAATCACTTACAAGCCCCCTTCACAAGGCAACCGCTCTCGGGTTATTCAAACGAGCATCATATGTAATTTGAAATGGATGTGTTTCTGTTGGTCGGGATTACCACCACTCAAATCTCGCCACCTAGTTTTGGGGTCATCCACATCATACAAGGGAGTCAGTACAGCTCCCACTGCGACACATGCGACCAGAATCCCAACGGAACTTGCGACGACATGCAATGAGAATGCCAACGACACATGCGACGAGAACCCAAGCTACGTGAGCTTCGGGGTTGGAGCAGCTCATTGACATATTGTTCGTTAACGTTTTACTGTACTAGAATTAGCATGCAAGTACCCTGTTCTGCCATTTCGGTTAGCTCTTTCGTGTTTTGCTGGGAATCAAATGCAAATTATTTGCAGATCCGTGTTTTGTCGTCGGCCTGCAGCCTGCGTGCCGTTCACTCTTCTGTAGATAGTCCCTTCGAGGCTCTTCTCAGTGCCGCGCATGCGCGATCTTCACGTTGCGCTTTCTCTCAACAACCTACTGTACACTGACCAAGGTCCAAAATCATCTCGTCAAATTTTAGGCCGATCGACGTGTATAAGCCTGAGTGGAGCTATGTAAGAGAAATAGCAACGATAGTCCAACCCAACGTCTACGTCGTTCAGTAATTATTTCCCATGTACGCAAAGTCTGTTGCCGATGGAGGGGTAACCTCCGAAGGGGTAGAGCTGGTCCCATAGGTAAACCAAACCTGTGCCCCCTACAGATCATGAGGGCCTGCTCGCACTGGTGGACAAGCGAAATGCGTTTGTAGAAGCTATTCTCGAACTGTTGCGGAAGGAGGTCGGATGAGCCACTCATGTCTTGAAGGCGCGAATCTTCACAGCGGCTGCATGGTTGAAGGAAGTCCTGGAATGACTTCCCGAAGCATCCAAATGTTTCAAGGGCCAGCTCAAGTAGCTTGGCGTCGGGATGGGCACGCAGGGACGATGCGTATAGTATGGTCTTCTCTGTTTCACGTGTAGCAGCGGCTGAACCCATGACGGTAACAGCATTGGAGTGGGGAAAGTCGCGCTACATATTGGCTACTGAAATGTCCAAAGCCTAAGCGGCACTGGCCTGGATATCCCTACAGCTGATGTAAGGTCGGCGACCTGAAAGAAGGTGGTGGTCCTCCAACTGCGCAACAAGGCCAAGCTCCAGAGTGATGCGGTGCAGTTCATGCTTGATGGCGTCGTGCACTCTGGTAGGTTCGTTGTTCTTGGGGCAGCGAAGGGCGTGGGTTGGGAGGGATGTGTGAGGATCTGGTTCAGGAAAGAGAAATCTATTGAATGATCCACCTGGGTACAACACGAGGCTATATATAGGCTCGACACAAAGGCAGTAACCCGGGTGTTACTAGAAGGTTCCGCGGGTCGCGAAGCGTCCCGAACGGGTCCTTCCTGAATTCGGTAGAAGGCGATTTTGTGGCAACCAAAAAGCCTAGAATTTAGTGCACTCAACTTGTAACCATAATCAATATAGTAAAAGCAACGAACCTAGGAAATGAAGCAAGAGAAGCAAAATAAAGCGAAGGTCAGCTAAATAATGCGTAATCAAGCAGAATCAAGCAAGTAAAGTCCAGTAAAGCCGTCGTACTCTCACAAATCCCCCCCTCAAAGCTTGGTGGTGTAAGATACACCCTGCTTGACAAGATACTCATCTAGAGCACGACGTGCGTTGCCTATATCAATTTCTGCAACCCAACTGTCCTTTGACGGGTCATATTCCTTCCAACGTATCAGGATCTCGAGCGCGCTGCCGCGTCTGCGTCGATGAGCGAGAACTTGTTCTACCTCGTACCCTGGTTCATCCTTTACGAGATCAGGTGGTGGTGGCGGTAGCTGTCGTCCCTGGAACTGTTGGTTGGGGTCCTTGTAGGGCTTCAGTAGCTGAACATGGAAAGCGTTATGAAGCTTCCACGTAGTAGGTAAGCGCAAGCGGAACGTTATTGGTGTCACCATCGCCTCAACACGAAAGGGAACACAGAAGCGAGGCCGGAGCTTGGACGGAATGTGAGACAAGTCCAAGTTGCGTGTGTCAAGAAGCATCGGATCTCCGACTGCTACTAAGTGATCTCGTCGCTGTCGACCGGCATACTGTTTATTCTGCATCGTAGTGAGACGTCGCTGAGTCTTCTCCCATAGCTGCTGCATGGTGGTGACGAGGTGGTGAGCGGCTTTAACAAGTGCCGGTGTAGTTGGCTGTTGTGGTGTAAGAGGTTCTCGTCCATCGCATAGGAAGAAAGGAGATTTCCCTGTGGCCGCATGTGAAGCGTTGTTGTAAGCGAACTCAAGCGTCGGTAACTGTAGATCCCAGTGGCTGATGTCGTCTTTGCAAGCTGTGCGCAGTAACTGTTCAACCACCAGATTGACTCAATCTGTCTGTCCATCAGTCTTGGGGTGGTACGCTGAATACATTGCAAGCTTTGTTCCCAACAATTCCATAAGTTCCCTCCAGAACTTACTGGTGAACTTAGGGTCTCTATCAGAGATGAGTGTAGCGGGAATGCCGTGGATGGTGATGATGCGGTCAAAGAAGAGGCGAGCAGTTGCTTCAGCTGTAGCCGTGGCGTTGGTCGGAATGAAATGCCCCATTTTAGAGAACTTATCGATCACCACGAGTGAGTAAATCGTCATGCCCTCGTGAGGTCGAAGGAAGCCCAGTGATGAAGTCTAGGCTGACAACTTGCCATGGCTGCTCCGGTATAAGTAGAGGCTGGAGTAACCCTCCTTTTTTTCTGCTTGCTACACTTCATCTGCTGGCACGTGTTCCATAAGGTGACGAACTGCTGCACGTCTTCTGCCATCCGGGGCCAGTAGTAATACTTCGCTATTCCTGCTAACGTCTTGTTGCTCCCGCGTATGCTACGTCGTGAAACTCCTCAAGTAGAATTTGTCGTAGCGAGACATAGTTCGGTACCCAAATCTTTCCTGATCCCTTTCTTACAGTAGAGTTTTTTCCCACTGTAACAGCTTTTATTTCTCTGCTGTAGCAATCTCTGCATCCACGGAGTACCCATGTTGGAATAGACCCTTGAGCAGAGGGTTCATCCCGTCGAGCTGGATGCCTGCTATATGTCAGGGACGGCTCAACGTGTCTGCTTTGTTGTGTAGCTCGGGTTTGTAGGTGATGTCGTTGTGGAAGTGAGTCTCCAAGATGTCCACCCACAGCAACTGCCGTCGAGACAGCGTAGGCTGCGACTTAAGGTTCTTGAGACTGCAGTGTAGACTGTAGTCATGGCTCTTTCTAGGTAACACCTCCACGCCTTGAAGGCTGTGACTATCGCTAAGGCTTCCTTGTCATGGATTGGGTAGTTCAGTTCTGCTCCGTGTAGCTTCATAATGAGGTAGTTGATGGGTTGCAAACCGCGTCCGTGATCCTGCATCAGTACTGCTCCGACTGTTTGATCACTAGCATCTGCTTCCATCACGTAATCTCTGTCTGGATCCGGTAGGATGAGTACTGACACTGTCAGTGCTATCTGTAGGTGCTCCATGGCTTGCTGTTGAAGAGTATCCCCTTTATACGGCACATCTTTTTTTAGTAGATTGGTCAGTGGCGCTGCTATCTTAGCGTACTACGGTACGAATCTGTTGTAGTAGTTGGCGAAGCCTAGGAACTACTGCAACTCCTCCATGTTCTTCGAAACTTTCCACGACTTGACGACTTTGATTTTCCGCGGGTCTACGTGTATGCCCTCCGCACTCACCATGTGCCAGAGAAACTGCACATTCTTTACGTAGAACTTGTTTTTTTCCGCAAAATCTCGAAGACTTTCCGCAGATGCTCCACGTGCTCCTTCATGTTCTTGGAGTAGATCAGTATATCGTCTACGCATACTACCACACACTCGTCCAGCAGGGGCCATAGGTGGTGAGTTCTCCTCCGACCTCTTGCGGGACTTTTGTCGTGGGGAGGGCATCCTCCAGTCGTTCACACTTCCGGCCTCCCCACAGCAGAATGGGGTTGCTGAGCGCCGCATTGGCTTAGTCATGGAGGTTGCTCATGCCTCCATGATCCATGCGGCTGCTCCCCATTTTCTGTGGCTGTTTGCGGTCCGGTACGCTACGCATCAGCTCAACCTCTGGCCCCGTATCCATGCCGGAGACCTCGCCTACAGTGCGTTGGACGGGGGAGGTTGGCGATGCGTCGATGTTCCAGGTTTGGGGTGCTCGTGTCTTTGTCCGGGATACCTACGCAGATAAGCTCTCCTCCCGCGCTGTTCCCTGTGTCTTCCTTGGCTTTGTCCCCCTTAAGGCGCTTGGCTGGCAGTTTTACCACCCCACCTCTCGCCGTGTCTTCCCCTCTCAGGATGTCACGTTTGACGAGTCGGTTCCCTTTTACCGTCTCTTCCCCTACCGCACTGCCCCTCTCCCCCCCCCCCGCCGCTCTCCTCGCTCCAGGTCCCCCTCCTGTAGACCCCCTCCCCCCTCAGGGTCCTGCTCCTTCAGGTACCTCCTTCAGGTGTGTCTTAAGAAGACCCACTCCCCTTGGTTGAGCCTGTCGAGGTCACTGGTGACTCGAGTGCTGCTCAGGGTGCTGCGTCTGGAGGTGCTGAGCTTGCGGGTGCAGAGCCTGAGCGTGCACAGCTTGGGGGTGCTGAGCCTGCGAGTGCCGAGCCTGAGCGTGCGGAGCCTGGGGGTGCTGAGCCTGAGCGTGTGGAGCCTGGGGGTGCTGAGCCTGCGGGTGCGGAGCCTGGGGGTGCTGAGTCTAAGGGTACTGCGTTTACACTACGGGAGCCTCTCTTACCACAGCAGCTGCGCGAGTGGTACGCTCGACGCACCTTCCTTTGGAGTGGCGTTGCTGGAGCTTGAGGCCCTGGAGCTCCTAATCCTGGAGGTGCTGGAGGTACTGCTGGTACTGGAGGTACTGGAGCTACTAGTCCTGGAGGTCCTACCCGTGCCTCGCCACAGCAGTCTAGTCGGCGGGAGCTTTTCTCACCACAGTAGCTGCGCGAGTGGTACGCTCAGCGCACCCGCCTCCGTAGTGGTGCTGTTGGAGCTGGAGGCCCTGGAGCTGCTAGTCCTGGAGGTGCTGGAGGTACTGGTGGCGCTGGTGGTACTGGGGGTGTTGGAGCTAATAGTCCTGGAGGTCGTACCGGCGCCTTGCCACAGCAGTCTAGCAGGCGGGAGCCTCTCTCACCACAGCAGCTGCGCGAGTGGTACGCTCGGCGCACCCGCCTTCGGAGTGGCGCTGCTGGACCGGAGGCCCTGCCGCTGGAGGCACTGACACTGGAGACACTGGAGTTGGAGGCCCTGCCGCCGGAGGAGCTGGCGCTGGAGGCTCTGGAGTTGGAGACCCTGGAGCTGGAGGCACTGGAGCTGGAGGCGCTGGAGCTGAAGACGGTGGTGTTAGAGACACTGGAGCTGGAGGCACTAGAGCTGGAGGCACTGGAGCTGGAGGCGCTGGCGCTGGAGGCGCTGGAGCTGGAGGCGCTGGGGCTGGTAGCCCTAGAGCTAGAGGCCCTGGAGCTGGAGGCGCTGGGGCTGGAGATGCTGGCGTTGGAGGCTCTGGAGCTGGAGACACTGGAGCTGGAGGTACCGGGGGAGCTGGAGCTGCTGGTCCCGAAGGTGCTTGCACTGGAGGTGCTGGAGCTCCCGGAGCTGGTGGTGCTGCAGGCTCTTGAGCTGGAGGCACTGGAGCTGGAGGCACTGGAGCTGGAGGCGCTGGAGCTGGAGGCGCTGGAGCTGGAGGCGCTGGAGCTAGAGGCGCTGGAGCTGGAGGTTCTGGAGCTGCTGGAGGCGCTGGAGCTGCTGGTACTCGTACTGGAGGTGCTAGAGCTGGTGGTACTTGTGCTGGTGGTACTGCACAGCAGCGACTGTTCTTCGCTCCGCCATCACTGTCGTCTCTGCCACCGCCTGACTCCATGCTTCGCCAGGTTCTTAGCCTCCCATCTTCTACTGGCCTCCCGTTACAGCCAGGCTCCCCACTACCTGCTCCTTCTCCTTACCCTGAGCAGACAGACTCGCTTACAGAGCGTCGTGAGCCTGCATCTCGTCCTGCCTTGCCTGTTTGCGCTGTTCGCACTGGCCGTCGTGTTTCCCGTCCGCGTCCTTCTCCTGTCCCTGGCACTCACACTACGAAAATTCGTCCTTCCTCTGTTCCACAACATGTCCCTATGCCGTCTCCTCCCGCGTCCTCTCTTTCGCACGTTCCGGACCCTGAGGCTGACTTGGTTCGTGCTGCCAGCCCTACTGTCACGCGTCTCCTAGCCACGTTGGTCACTGACCCTTCGTTTGAGTCCACTGCTGCGTCTGCCCTAGTCGCTGAGCTTGTTGACTTTGCTGCTGCTTGTCGTCTCGACTACGCCGCTAGTCTTGTTGCTGAGTCTGAGTCTGTCTGTCCTCCGTTCGTCGGGGGTGAGTGTGCTCTTGGCACGGACGTTCTTGAGGACAGGCAGGAGGACTTTAAGTGTCTTGTAGCTGTTGTACCTCATCTCGTGGCCATGCTGCTTGCACCTGAGGGAGACCCGGATGCACTGGACATCCCGACCCCGCGCTCTTACGCAGAGGCGATAACGGATCCCCACTCCTCTCAGTGGCAGACAGCCATGGATGCAGAGATGGCATCCTAGAAGTCCACAGGCACTTACATCGACGCAGTTCCCCCTCCTGGGGCGAACATAGTCGATGGCATGTGGATTTTCAGGGTGAAGCGGCCGCCGGGTTCTCCGCCCGTCTTCAAGGCTCGTTACGTTGCACAAAACTTCAGTCAGCGACAGGGAGTTGACTTCTTCCAAACCTTCTCCCCGACCCCGTAGATGACCACTTTCTGGTGCTGCTGCACGTTGCCGCTCAGCGTGACTACGAGCTTCACTCTCTTGACTTCAGCACAGCTTTCCTACAGGGCAGCCTGCACGAGGAGATCTGGCTGCACCGCCCACCTGGCCAATCCTTGCCGCAGTCCACTCTTCTGGCTACTGGTCACTTGCTCTCATCTCCACCTTCAGACGAGTCCGTAGAGCCAAGTGGCCCGTATCCAGAGCTTGTGGGCTGCCTCATGTACCTGATAACCTGCACTCGACCTGACCTTGCCTACCCTCTTAGCATCCTGGCACGCTATGTTGCGCGCTGGAGACACCGACGAGAGCACTGGGAGGCTGCTAAGAGGGTGTTGCGCTACTTGTGCAGTACATCGGGCATGAGGCTCGTGCTTGGAGGACGGATTCAAGCTGTTCTCACTGGACACTTCGACGCGTCTTGGGTTGACGACCTGGCTACACAGCGGTCGTGACGGGGTTACACGTTCAGCCTTGGCTCCGGCTCTGTTTCTTGGCGGTCTACCCGCTCGTCTTCTGTTCTCAGCTCCAATTGTGAGGCTGAGATCTACGCAGGAGCCATGGCTGCACAGGAGTTACGCTGGCTCACCTACCTGCTGACCGACTTAGGAGAGCGGCCTCGTTCTCCTCCAATTCTGTACGTAGACAACAAGGCCGCCATTGCCTTGTGTGAGGAGCACAAACTGGAGCACAGAATGAAGCACATCGCTCTGCGTTACTTCCTTGCTCGAGAGTTGCAGCAGCGTGGTCAGCTTTGTCTTGCTTACGTGGCCACTCGGGCCAACACTGCTGATATATTCACCAAGGCACTTCCGTCTGGTGATCATCAGCGTTTCTGTACTGCTTTAGGCCTTGTGCCTGCTTCGTCTCACTTGCTCACTGCGTGACTTTGCTTGTACTGTGATCTATATATATTCCTGCATGCTTACACTTGCTAGGTAGTGATCACTGTACTGTTTCCTCTCTATTATATATAACTCTGCATGTGAACTGGCCTTGTGGCTATTTGCTTGTGCTCCGAATATGTGGCGACTTCGTGATCCACCCTGAGCTTGCTTTGCTTTTCTTGACTGGTCTTGTGACCACTGGTTCTTCCCGGCTTTGCCTATGAGGGTGTGTCAAACTGCAATGATGTTTGTGCTGTGTAGGCTGTAGTGGGGTAGCGCAAAGGGGTACAACCCAAATTAGGGTTAGTACTTGTACCCACTTTTCTGCTCAATGCATCCATTCTCGCTTACTCTTTTGACAAGGTCAGGCGAGGATGGATTGGAATCGTTGCGATTGGAGCGGAGGCGATTCGGGAGTGGTTTGGTGCGGAAATGTAGGCCAAACTGACTGACGCGAGGCCCTCGGAATCGTACCCGCTAAAGGGCAAGTATAGCAATGAATTGTGAAAGAAATTTTTGATATCACGCATTTCCTAAAGAGGCCTGCAGTTCCTTACTGCGATCTTCAACATCGCGTACAACAGCAGTCGTTTGTTCGTCCGTAAATGCTAACGGGGCTTTGCTAACTTCAGGGTTACCATTTACCAAACCATGCACCGCTGGCCCGGCCGAGTCGGCCTACGCTTCGGGACTAGCCCGAACCTCGATGCCAGCCTAGCACTAGCTAGCTCGCACGCACTGCGTTATCGTTTGCATGTTTTGCGTATGAGTATTCGCTCATGCCTTCACTCATACTTTCTACTCGTTTGACACAATGTGCAATCCTCGCTATCTCGTTCCATTGCTGTCGTAACAAATTGTAATTCTTTCCACTTAGTTTTGAAATTTCTCCACATCATCACTAGGATAGGCTGAAATGGTGTGCTTGATCTGTGTGCCGAAATGGTCCTAGGATAAGGACGTGTTACATTTTCGGTTTTGTTTTTTTACGGTTCGGACAATTACCACTCTGAAACATATTGAAACCTACTTGAACAAAGCGTTCAACAAATAAATTGTTTTCAACCGTTAAGACGTTACGGTTCATATGGAAAAAAATAAAAATAAAATGTAACATGCTCTAAAGGTCCTCACGGCACACCCAAAGCATGTTGAAGTTTGGTCAATTAAAGCGAGGGTGCAATTTCCTGGGGGTGGTTTTTGGGGGTATTGCTAGTGCACACCCTTCGACGCTTGTTGATTCGATATCGAACAGTAGGGCCCAGTTCTGTTGCCGCACTACTTGTGCGGACCCCTCCGCAAAGCACCCGATGATGCTTCGTGTGGGCCTCTATCGGTGGTCCTTGAAGATTCATTTTCAAGGGTGTATTCCTTGAAACAGGCTCGGGACCTTGAACTCTATCCCGAACCTGGCCAGTGTTGTGCTGTGCTGTGCGGCCCACCTAGCGCAAAAGAACGCGGAACTAGCTGTGCTGTCCCCTCCTCCCAGGCAAACTGGGTGCGAGACTGGTTCCCGCTCGAGTCGGGGACCCAGGGACAGCACAAGTAGTTCCGGGCAGGGACCAATGCCCCGAAAAATAAAAGTTACGGGAGAGGGGAGTGTCCCATTGGTTACTAAAATTATTTTTGGCACTGGGTGGCACTATTGCAACAGGCCAACCAATTATCGTCGCGGGAAACTGTCAAACATTATATGTGTTGTGTTTGTGTAGGCTGTAGTGGGTTAGCCTATAGGGGGGTCACAACATTAGGGTTTCATATTTGTACTCACAATCCTTTCTAGTTCACCATTCCAGTCCGTTATTACTGACATGGTTTCAGAGCAGGTCCGTCGCTAGGACTGTTCTTAGGGCCCACCTACCTACCTACCTACCTACCTACTGTGCGCCTCGTGCGCCTGCGCGTCCTAGAGCGCTCCTTACCTACCTACCACGCGCACGCAGCTCGCTAGCCGCCCGCGCGTGGCTTTCCTTTTTTTTTTACCGCGCGCGCCGTACTAGCCGCTCGCGCGCGGCCGTTTTCACGCGTGCGCCCCGCCAGCTGCCCGCGCGCGCTTTATTTTCTTCGCGCGCGGCCCGTCACGCTGCCTCCCCGCTGCCCGCGCGCCTTTGCGCTGCTGCCCGTGCGCCTCGTAGCCTCGCGCACTGCCCGCCGCTGCCCTGTGCGCCACGCTGACGCACCCGCTGCTGCAGCCGCCCGTCGCCTGCTCGCGCACGCCCCGCAGGCCCGCAGCCCGCCGTCGCAGAGGCCGCCCGTCCGCAGCCGCCCGTCGCCTGCTCGCGCACGCCCCGCAGCCGCCCGTCGCCTGCTCGCGCACGCCCCGCAGCCGCCCGTCGCCTGCTCGCGCACGCCCCGCTGCCCGCAGCCCGCCGTCGCAGAGGCCGCCCGTCCGCAGCCGCCCGTCGCCTGCTCGCGCACGCCCCGCAGCCGCCCGTCGCCTGCTCGCGCACGCCCCGCAGCCGCCCGTCGCCTGCTCGCGCACGCCCCGCAGCCGCCCGTCGCCTGCTCGCGCACGCCCCGCAGCCGCCCGTCGCCTGCTCGCGCACGCCCCGCTGCCCGCAGCCCGCCGTCGCAGAGGCCGCCCGTCCGCAGCCGCCCGTCGCCTGCTCGCGCACGCCCCGCAGCCGCCCGTCGCCTGCTCGCGCACGCCCCGCAGCCGCCCGTCGCCTGCTCGTGCACGCCCCGCTGCCCGCAGCCCGCCGTCGCAGAGGCCGCCCGTCCGCAGCCGCCCGTCGCCTGCTCGCGCACGCCCCGCAGCCGCCCGTCGCCTGCTCGCGCACGCCCCGCAGCCGCCCGTCGCCTGCTCGCGCACGCCCCGCTGCCCGCAGCCCGCCGTCGCAGAGGCCGCCCGTCCGCAGCCGCCCGTCGCCTGCTCGCGCACGCCCCGCAGCCGCCCGTCGCCTGCTCGCGCACGCCCCGCAGCCGCCCGTCGCCTGCTCGCGCACGCCCCGCTGCTCACAGCCGCCCGTGTGCCGCTGCCACTGCCGCACGTGCCCATACGCAGCTGCCGCCCGTGCGCTGCTTCCGCTGCTGCTTGCGCACCGCCGCCTCCTGCCGTCGCCGCACGTGCACTGCTGCCGCCCGTGCGCCGCCGCTGCCCGTGCGCCGCCGCTGCCCCTACGCTACCTACCGCGCACACTGCTGCCACTGCAGCTGCCACCAGTGCGCCGTTGCAGCTCCTGCTGCCACGCTCCCTACTCCTGCCGCTCGTGTGCCACTACGGACAGTCGACCCCGCCCGCGCCTTACCTAGCGGCCCCGCCGGTCCCGTTGACCCTACGCACACCTTTCCAGCGGCCTAGTTCCTCCTCCTACTACTGTCACTATGGCTAGTCCTCCCGTTCTAGCTTTCGATGCCGAGGGCCGTCCGGTGAAGTTCGAAACCTGGCTAGATGACCTGCACCTGTTCCTACAGCTCACTGCCAAGGAAGACATCTCGCTGTACGACCACGCCCTAGGCCATGCTACTGCCCCTGACACGTCTGCTGACAGCACTCTACGCTCTCAGTGGCAGACTCGTGATGCGCACGCTCGCTTTGCTATTCGCAACTCCCTGCCGCTAGACGAGCGCGAGCACTTCGGCCAGTGCAAGACTGCTAAGGACCTCTACACCGCTGTAGTTGCCCGCTACTCCTCACCCGCTTCTGCTACGCTAGGCCGCCTCACTCTCCCCTACCTGTTCCCCGACCTAGCCTCCTTTCACACTGTCGCAGACCTCATCACCCACCTTAAGACTAGTGAGGCCCGCTTTCGCGCTGCTATGCCTGCCGAGTTTCTCACTAGCAACCCCCCCCCGCTCTGGATCACTCTCTACCACATCGTCACCCGCCTCCCTGACTCTCTGCGTGCAGTCAGGGACCACTTCCTCTCTCGCTCCCCCACTGAGCTCACTGTTGCCCTCCTCGAGAAGGAACTGCTTGCAGCTGAGGCGAGCATCGTCGCTGTAGGCACCTCTCGTGGCGACCCCCGCACCCCGTTCTTCGAGGGGTGTTCCCCTTCCCCCCTCCTCCCCTCTGTCGCCTCTGCTGCTGCTGTCGACCTCCTTGGTGCTGAGAAGGTCGGGACCGCGTCTGCTTCGAGCGGGCGCCGCAGGAGCAAGGGAGGCAGGGGTGGGGGTGGTGGCGGAGGAGGTGGGGGTGGAGGCGGTGGGAGTGGAGGCGCGACTGGGGAGGCTAGTGGCGGCAGTGGGGGAGGAGACAGCAGCGGCGGGAGCGGTGGCAGGGGTGGAGGCGGCAGCGGAGGTGGAGGTGGTCGTGGCGGCGGCAGGGGTGGAGGTGGCCGAGGCGGTGGTGGTGGCGGTGGTGGTCGTGGAGGCACTGGCGGAGGCCCGAGTCAGCAGCCCGCCCCGACGCTTCAGGCCGCCCGTGAGTGGTATGCGCAGCGTGGCTTTACCTGCACGTACGTCATTCGCACAGGTGACCGCAGAGGCCAGCAGTGTGGGAGGCCGCACCCCACGCACCGCTGCTTCGCGCGCCTTAACGACGCGTGGCGCACCCAGTTTCCCGATGCCGCTGAGCTGCCGCGCTGGGCTGATCTGGAAAAGAGGGGTGTCGATATTTGGGCTCTAGACTTTGATGCTATTCTCACTGCCATGTATGCGATGTCTATTAGTGGAGAGGGTGCTCAGTACTTGCGTGTTCCGCCCGACCCGGGCATTCAGGCCAGTCCGGCTGCCGCTCTAGGTGCTAGTGCGTCTGCTCCCACAGGTCCTGGTGAGGCTGCTGCCCTAGGTGCTAGTGCGTCCGTGCCCCCTGGTACTGGGTTGACTGCAGCACTGCACACCTTCACACTGGACTCAGGTGCCTCTCGCTCTTTCTTTCGTGACCGCACTATCCTTGAGCCACTCGCTCGGCCAGTTGCTGTCTCCCTTGCTGACCCCTCTGGGGGTCCGGTCATTGCGACCTCCTCCACTGTTCTTCCTTGTCCTGCGGTCCCGTCCGGCACGCTTTCAGGTCTCTACCTCCCCTCGTTCTCTACGAACTTGGTGGCGGGTTGTGCGCTCCAGGACTCGGGTGTTCACCAGTTCACCCCTGCCTACGAGCGCGTGACACACTGCACGTGTGCTCGGACGGGTCGCCACCTGGCTACTTTCACTCGAGAGCCGGGGTCGGACCTGTACACACTGACCACTGAGTCCCCTCAGGTAGCTGCGTCTGCGTCTGCGTCAGGTCAGCTGTCCGCCCCCTGCTCATGTCGCTCTCTGGCGCATGAGACTGTCCTTTGGCACCACCGCCTTGGTCACCCGTCTGTGCAGCGCCTTCGGGCCATGCACAAACGGGACCTTGTTGCTGGTCTTCCCAGGGTGCTCCCTCCCCTTCCCGACTCGCCTGCTCCTCCCTGTATTCCCTGTGTCGAGGGGCGGCAGCGCGCCGCTCCTCACTCCTCCTCCTTTCCCCCGACGACTGCTCCCTTGCAGACGCTCCACTTGGACGTGTGGGGCCCAGCCCGCGTCCGTGGACAGGGTCAGGAGCGGTACTTCCTGCTCGTTGTTGACGACTTCTCGCGCTACACCACGGTCTTCCCCTTGCGAGCCAAGGGTGACGTACCTGATGTCTTGATCCCTTGGATCCGCAGATCTCGTCTCCAGCTCACCAGGCGTTTCCGCTCCGACTTTCCTGTCCTGCGTCTGCACTCTGACAGAGGTGGGGAGTTTTCCTCTGGCCTCCTGGAGGCCTTCTGTCAGCAGGAGGGCATTGAGCAGTCGTTCACGCTTCCGGCCTCTCCACAGCAGAATGGGGTTGCTGAGCGCCGCATTGGTCTAGTCATGGAGGTCGCTCGTACCTCCTTGAGTCATGCGGCTGCCCCCCATTTTCTGTGGCCGTTTGCGGTCCGATACGCTGCGCATCAGCTCAACCTCTGGCCCCGTGTCTCCTTGCCCGAGACTTCCCCGACACTGCGTTGGACGGGAGAGGCTGGCGATGCGTCGCGTTTTCGGGTCTGGGGATCCCGAGCTTTTGTCCGCGACACGTCCGCGGACAAGCTCTCCCGTCGCGCTGTCCCCTGCGTCTTCCTTGGCTTTGTCCCGGACGCCCCTGGTTGGCAGTTCTACCACCCCACCTCGCGTCGTGTCCTGGCCTCTCAGGACGTCACTTTTGACGAGTCCGTCCCCTACTACCGCCTCTTCCCCTACCGCACTGCCCCGCTCCCCCCCCGCCTCTCTTCCTCGCTCCAGGTGCTGAGGTACCAGACCCCCTCCCCCCTCAGGGTGCCGCTCCCTCAGGTGTGTCCCAGGTAGACCCGGGTGAGCCTGTCGAGGTAGCTGTTGACTCTCGTCCTGCGTCTGGGGGTGCTGAGCCTGGGGGTGCTGAGTCTGGGGGTGCGGAGCCTGGGGGTGTTGAGCCTGGAGGTGCGGAGCCTGGCGGTGCGGAGCCTGGAGGTGCTGAGTCTGGGGGTGCTGAGTCTGGGGGTGCTGAGACTGAGCGTGCTACACCTGGAGGAGCCCTCTCCTCCCAGCAGCTGCAGGAGAGGTACCTCGAGTACTGCCGCCTCCGGAGAGGTGCTGCTGGAGCTCGTCCCGGTACTTCCCCTCCTACCCAGGAGCTCCCCCCCATTCAGCAGATCCGAGAGTGGTACACACGCCGCTGCAGTCTTCGGAGTGGTCCTCCGGGTGCTGAGGACCCGAGCGGTGGCGCTGCTGCTTGTGCTGAGGACCCGGGCGCTGGAGCTGCTGCTGGTGCTGAGGACCCGGGCGGTGGAGCTGCTGCTGGTGCTGAGGACTCGGACGTTGGAGCTACTGCTGGAGCTGGGGACCCGAGCGGTGGAGCTGCTGCTGGAGCTGAGGACCCGGCTGGTGGAGTTCCTGCTGGTGCTGCGGACCCGAGCGGTGGCGCTGCTGCTGGTGCTGCGGACCCGAGCGTTGGAGCTACTGCTGGAGCTGAGGACCCGAGCGGTGGTGCTGCTGCTGGTGCTGAGGACCCGGCCGGTGGAGCTGCTGCTGGTGTTGAGGACCCGGACGTTGGAGCTGCTGCTGGTGCTGAGGACCCTGCCGCTGGTGTCTCTGCTGGTTCTGGAGACGCTACGCGGCCCCGACCGTACTTCGTACCACTTCTTCAGCAGGTTCTTGGTCAGGCTCCTCCTCCCTGTCCTCCTCCCTCAGTAGAGTGTCCTCCGCCTGTCCAGTCGCCGTCACAGTTACCGCCTGCCTCGCCTCTCCCTGCTCCCTCTCCTTACACTGGTCCCACGGGAGGTCTTACAGAGCGTCGTGAGCCTGAGTCTCGTCCTGCGTCGCCTGTTCGTACTGCTCGCACTGGTCGTCGTGTCCCACGTGAGCGTCCTCCTCCTGTCCCTGGCACTCACTACATGACTCTGCGTCCCTCCACTGCTCCTCAGCGTGTCCCGCTACCGTCTCCTCCTGCTTCCTCTCTGCCTACTCTTCCTGACCCGGAGTCTGACTCCCGTCGTGCTGCCAGTCCCACTGTCACCCGTCTCCTCGCTACTGTTGTCACTGACCCTACCTTTGAGTCCACCGCTGCGTCTTCTCTGGTCGCTGAGTTAGTTGACTTTGCTGCTGCCTGTCGTCTAGACTACGCCACTGGCCTTGTTGCTGAGTCTGAGTCTGAGTCTGTCTGTCCTCCGTCCGTCGGGGGTGAGTGTGCTCTTGGCACGGACGTCCTTGAGGACAGCCAGGAGGAGTTCCAGTGCTTTGCTGCTGCTTTGCCCCACCTCGTGTCCATGCTAGTTGCCCCTGAGGGAGACCCGGATGCACCAGACATCCCGACCCCGCGCACTTACGCTGAGGCGATGGCGGGTCCCTACTCCTCTCAGTGGCAGACAGCCATGGACGCAGAGATGGCTTCCTGGAAGTCCACACGCACCTACGTCGACGAGGTTCCCCCACCTGGGGCGAACATCGTCAGTGGCATGTGGATTTTCAGGGTGAAGCGGCCACCGGGTTCTCCTCCTGTCTTCAAGGCGCGCTACGTGGCTCGAGGCTTCAGTCAGCGAGAGGGAGTTGACTTCTTTCATACCTTCTCCCCCACCCCGAAGATGACCACTCTTCGGGTGCTGCTGCACATAGCCGCTCAGCGCGACTACGAGCTTCACTCACTTGACTTCAGCACTGCTTTCTTGCAGGGCAGCCTGCACGAGGAGATCTGGCTGCGCCGCCCTCCTGGCTTCACTGGGCCGGTTCCTCCTGGTACCCAGTGGAGGCTTCAGCGGCCGGTCTACGGTCTCCGCCAGGCACCGCGTGAGTGGCACGACACACTGAGGACGACACTTGCGGCTCTTGGGTTCGCTCCCTCTACTGCTGACCCGTCACTGTTTCTACGCACAGACACCTCACTGCCGCCGTTCTACATCCTCGTGTACGTCGACGACTTGGTCTTTGCCACTGCTGACACCGCGGCACTTGCCCACGTGAAGTCGGAGCTACAGAGGAGACACACGTGCACAGACCTGGGTGAACTGACAAGCTATCTTGGCTTGCGGATCACCCGGGACAGAGCACGGCGCACCATCACCTTGACTCATTCACACATGGTGCAGCAGATCCTTCAGCGCTTCCGCTTCACGTACTCCTCGCCTCAGTCCACTCCTCTGCCTACCGGTCACTCGCTCTCAGCTCTGCCTTCGGATGAGTCCGTAGAGCCGAGTGGCCCGTATCCAGAGCTTGTGGGCTGCCTCATGTACCTGATGACCTGCACTCGACCTGACCTTGCATACCCTCTTAGCATCCTTGCACGCTATGTCGCTCCTGGCCGTCACAGGAAGGAGCACATGGATGCCGCTAAGAGGGTGTTGCGCTACTTGTGCAGTACGTCGGGCATGGGGCTAGTGCTTGGAGGGCGAGACCGAGTTGTACTTACTGGACACTCAGACGCTTCTTGGGCGGACGACCAGGCTACTCAGCGGTCGTCTCAGGGTTACACCTTCAGCCTTGGCTCCGGCTCAGTTTCTTGGCGTTCTACACGCTCTTCTTCTGTTCTCAGCTCCAGTTGTGAGGCTGAGATCTACGCCACAGCCATGGCGGCCCAGGAGCTACGCTGGCTGACCTACCTGCTGACCGACTTGGGTGAGCGGCCTCGTTCTCCTCCAGTGCTGTACGTCGACAACCAGGCTGCCATTGCCTTGTGTGAGGAGCACAGACTGGAGCACAGAACGAAGCACATCGCCCTGCGGTACTTCCTTGCTCGAGAGCTGCAGCAGCGCGGTCAGCTTTGTCTGCGTTACGTGGCCACTGAGGCCAACCTTGCTGATGTGTTCACCAAGGCGCTTCCGCCTTGTGACCATCAGCGCTTCTGCACTCTGCTAGGCCTTGTGCCTACTGGACCTCACTTACTTACCTCTTGACCTTGCTTGTACTGTGATCACTATATATATATCTACCTGCATGTTTACTCTTGCTAGGTTGTGATCACTGTATCTCATGCTCTGTTATAAACCTGCATGTGAACTGGTCTTGTGACCACTAGCTTGTGCTCGGAATTTGTGTGGTATCCTTGAGATCCACCCTGAGCTTGTTGTTGCCTTGCTTTACCTTGACTGGTCTTGTGACCCCTAGGTCTCCCCCACTTTGCCTATGGGGGTGTGTCAAACATTATATGTGTTGTGTTTGTGTAGGCTGTAGTGGGTTAGCCTATAGGGGGGTCACAACATTAGGGTTTCATATTTGTACTCACAATCCTTTCTAGTTCACCATTCCAGTCCGTTATTACTGACAGAAACATTTTGACGGTCTGCAAAGCAAAACTTTTAGGAACCCCCCGTAGTTGCGCGTAGGGTGGCAGGAAGTTGTTTCGCACCACCGTGGGGGATTCCTGGCTTCGCAGAAGCACTCAGCCGCACCAGTGGTGCTGTGCTGTGTTGTTCGCCCTCCATTTGCTGCTGGGCAACAGAACTGGGCCTAGAGGGAACGGAAAGCTGGTGCGAAAGATTCAAACAAGCTGGCGACGCCAGCTTATTTCGTACGGAGGTTGTGGCCCCGTTCTGTTGCCGCACCACTTGGTGCGGACCCCTCGCACTGCACCGAATTGATGCTTCTTCCGGGGTTCTAGCGGAGATCCTAGCGGCTTCGTTTCGAGGGTGTATTCCTTGATACTAGGCTCGGGAAACTGAACCCCTTCCCGGACCTAGCGAGTGTTGTGCAGTGCAGTCCGCCCATCATTCCCAGACAAAATGGGTGCGGGACTGGTGCGGCCCTGGTTCAGAGTCAGAGGGGGGATCCAGGGACCGCACCAAATGGTTCAGGGCAGGGTTAAATGTTTTTCGTTGTCCTGGTTGGCCCCAACGCTTTCACACCATTCAACTATCCAATTGCCATCTCGAGAGTAGGTTTCACCATCTGCAAAGAAAAAAAACAAACTTCCTGCCACCCACTTCACCACTACACCAACTTTCGCCAACCAATCCCTGCCCAGGACTACTTGAGTCCGCGCTCCGAACAAAACCACCTGCAGTTGCGCGGAGGGTGGCAGGAGGTTGTGGCCCTGTTCTGTTGGCGCATTCATAGTGCTTGGCCGAAAGATGAACGTTCCAGGAACCCGTACAATTGAGCTTCCCATTTCGTTATTATGTACCGAACCTGGCAGCATACGCTGTGCGCCCCTGGATAATAGAACGCATCACAACTAGTGCGTTCAGACTTCACTTTGAAACTTCATTCACAGGCAAACTGGAGCCATCGCTCGTGCGAACCCTATCTACCAATTCGAGGGGGGATAAGGGGACGCACAAGCAATAACGGGCAGAACTTGACGCCCGTTATTGGGAAACTTTGCGATGATCTACCTCACCAGAAAAACATACCAAACGAGAAACAAGGGTGAACCCAAAGGCCGAAGGTTTCTGAGTGGTCAGAATGAAACATTTTGAGAAATCTAGGCAGCTTGGGCATGGTAAACGAAAATTATCTCAGCTTATTGCAAGCCTGCTTTGTCGTTAGCACAAAACTTCGCCGAGGCCGCGGGGGGTTGTCCCGTTCGAGGAAAACCCATCCCGCAGTGCTTGTGCGGGAAGCTCCAATCGGTTGTGCGCCAACAGAACAAGGCCCAAGTGGTGTGGTAACAGAACAAGGCCTGTATTGCACCAACATGGGGGTTTGATATTTCGCGGAACCCTGATGCCGCACCATGTGATGCGGTGCTGTCCTGTCCGCCCCCGCATCAAGTGGTGCGGCAACAGAACACTGCCTGTGTTGGGATTGGGGGAATACACGGCGCTAAGGGCGTGTGTGATTCTATTCTAGGTTCAAAAAACATGTCGAACTTTGTCTGGTTACTAGCTTCGCTAATTTCGCAAAAGCTATGTGACGAAAGTCTTTCCTTTGTGTCGTGATAGTAGGTATACTGAGGAGCCATAGCTAGGGTTGACCTAGCTAGGCAAGAGAGAATGAAGGCAAAAGAGGACTGAACTAGCAAGAATGGGGATACAAATAGCAAACCCTAGAAGGGTTGTACTCGCTACAGAGCACCCCACTACAGGCTAGAGCATAATATTCTGACACACCCCCATAGCCAAAGTGGGGTGTAATCAGCAGAGGAAACAAAGCAGTACAAGCTCAGGGTGGATCACGATGTCACCACTCATTCTGAGCACAAGCAAGAAGCAATAGTTTAAGGTTCACAATTATGAGCAAAGCTAGAGGCAGTCACAAGGGGTCAAGTGAGGAGGAGGAGGCGAGACTGTAGGTGGAGAGGAGATAAGAGGCGTCGGCTGAAGCTGCAGACACACGGGCAACAGGAGTCAAACTGGCTCAGTGGCTACCGGAACAAGCGCCCCGGACTACAGGAGTAACTGGCTCCGCGGCTAAGAAGAGCGGCAGACGAGCAACGGACCCACGGGCGACTGGCGCAGCTGGCTACGACTGGGCTACCGGAACAAGCGCCCCGGACTACAGGTGCTGCTGACGACAAGACGGCAGCCTCCGCTCAACCTCCTCCAACTGTCCCACACCCCTCGACACACACCCCCTGCTTCAAACCCTAGCTCCACTCCGACGGTACCCCCCTTAGACCCCAAACCCTAGGCTCCCACACACCACCCCCCTCAGCGGCAGCTGTAGCAGAGGGAGACGAGGGAGGAGGAGGAGCAGGGAACGGCACACTGAAGCTGCACCCCCATACCCCCCACCCCAAACCCTAATCCAGGAGAACGGGCAGAAGGAGGGGTGGGGCGCCTTCAGAAGCACGGGGGACAGCGGGGAGGACAGGGGAAGCGAAGAACGGGCCGCCCACGGGCCTGGCACCGCCTCCCGAACCGCGCGCAGGCGGTCCGAGCCGCGCGCGGGCCTGGCGCAGCCCGTACGGGCCGCGCGCGGGCCTGGCGCAGCCCGTACGGGCCGCGCGCGGGCCTGGCGCAGCCCGTACGGGCCGCGCGCAGGCCTGGCGCAGCCCGTACGGGCCGCGTGCCGGGTGTACGGGCCGCGTGCAGGCCACGACGGGCGACGGGGGGCGACGCGCGGGTCCCCGTCGCCCGTCGCAGCGCCTCCCGGGGGCGACGTGCCGAGTGACGGGGCAGGAACCCGTCGCGCGCCTCGGGGCACACGGCGGGCAGAGAACCGCCGCGCGCCTCGGGGCGCACGGCGGGCAGAAAACCGCCGCGCGCCTCGGGGCGCACGGCGGGCTGAAAACCCTAGTTTCGACGCCG
Source organism: Closterium sp. Yama58-4 (assembly GCA_947470075.1). Classification (NCBI taxonomy): domain Eukaryota; kingdom Viridiplantae; phylum Streptophyta; class Zygnematophyceae; order Desmidiales; family Closteriaceae; genus Closterium; species Closterium sp. Yama58-4. Next base: position 571,909 of record CANIUD010000033.1, read on the forward strand.
CGCACCACGGGGCGCGCGGCGGACAGGGAGTAGCAGTAGCAGCGGAAGCAGTGAAGTGGGCCCACAGGCCAGGAACGTTAAGCTCTGATACCATGTCGTGATAGTAGGTATACTGAGGAGCCATAGCTAGGGTTGACCTAGCTAGGCAAGAGAGAATGAAGGCAAAAGAGGACTGAACTAGCAAGAATGGGGATACAAATAGCAAACCCTAGAAGGGTTGTACTCGCTACAGAGCACCCCACTACAGGCTAGAGCATAATATTCTGACACTTTGTACACATGGCAAATGCGACCTAACTTTTCCGAACTCGACTCGAGTCAATTCATCAATGCGGACGCGTACAGTGAGCCGAACGTGTGTTGTTTTGCGCACGTATGACAAATGGCAAATTTGACGAAATCCTGCGACGCAATAAAACCTCCGCCGAAAATCACAGTCAGTATATTGACATGGCGCGATGTCTACAGAATTGTACAAGGTAACTTATATCCCCTACGAGCGGCTCGGCGCACCCCCTATAAGGTCGAACATTCAAATTCGACCTTGGGTGTGTGATTTCACATACCTGAAAATGTTTTGCGCGGTTCAAACTTCACGTTCAGCGGAAGTCGAACACTGTTCGGCTCAAGTTCAAATGCTACATTCGACAAAAAAATGTAAAGTTAGCCAATTTCCAGAATCACACACGCCCTAATGCGGAAAACAAGCCTAGGGCGTGTTGGGTGCAAAATATTTATTTTTGACAAGTCAACCAGCCGCCTGCGTCGCATTTTGCATTTTGTGTGTGTGCGCATTTTTCATTTTCATTTTGTGAACGTTCTGTGTTTATTTGTTCTTGTGTTTTGTGTGTTTTGTTTTCATTTGTAATTGCATTTTGTGTTTGTGCATTTTCAGTTTCGTTTTCACTGTTCTCATGAAGCTCCCATGAAGCGCTCAAATGAGACCCTCATGATGCGCTCAAATGAGGCTCACGCGAAGCTCTCAAATGAGGCTCAAATGAAGATATTATGGAGCTCAAATGCAGCACGTATGGGACTTCAATGTTTCATGCAAGGTTCATGCGAGCGACCATCCCATGAGTCTCGAATTTTCATGCGAGGCTCATTCGGGTGTCATGCGAGCGGGTGGTGTACCGAGGGGTGCTTGGTTGTTTGACTGGTCAAGGGGGGTGCCTTGATATTTTTGCGTGGGTCAACAGCGTGAAAGTCAAGACCCGATCGTGGGTCACGGAACGCGCGTGTGGGACCACAGGGCACGCGCGTGTGCCGATTACTGTTGCGAGCGCGCTGTACAGCACGATCGCAACAAGACAGGGCATGTTTCGGCCCTGTCCCGCACTGTACACGCGCATGATTTCGATCATGCAGCACCGTATAGCACGACCGATAAAAAATCTCGGTCGTGCGTGTGGCACAGGGGGGTGCTCGGATTACAGTTGAAAAACTGTATCCCGTGCTGACTCACGGCACGGGAAAATTCTCGCGAATGTACCGTCGCTTTACGGAATCATTACGAAACAGGTACAGTTCGGTCACTCCGTTTTTCAAACAGTAAAAACGGTTATATAACTGTGAGCTCGCATGAAGACATTTGAGCTACATTGGAGCCACATGCGAGTCTCATGACTGTACACATTTGAGTCCGCAGGGGCGATTGTTACAAGTGCAATTTGAAGACAGTTTTTAACAACAGGAGGATATAGCCAAATGCTCAAGGAGTTGTGCAACCGTTTTCAAGATACAGCGTGGCGAAATCCTGCGAGCTAGTTAAACAACTGTTTTCTTCTTGCTCCTGCCTGTGCGTAGAAGTTATATAAATGTGTGCTTGTACCTGTCGAAGTTAATCCAATGCATTCGCGTTTTTCAAGCTCGCACTCTACTACTTCGTATTGACGAGAGTAGAAATATTACCTTGGTGCTGCCGAAATTCTTCTCGACCAGTTTGCTCGTCCTACAAGCTGAGCAAGGCATAACTACTCGCTTGCTATTTTCACACCCTTGGCTAGGAGGTGACAAGCTGTCACACTCGAAGGGTTGCAAGTGATGTTAAGTGTTGCCAAGTTAAGTTTGTAGTTCAAGCTTTAATCGCTTCCGCATAACGTTATACCACTTAACAGGGCGGAACCAAGCAAGTGATAACGCAAACCTGAGTTGACTGCTGAACAATCTCTGAAGCAAGTGATAACTATAGAGAGCTTGTAACAAGACGAAGGCGATCTCGCCTTCCTCGATTTCGCCAACTCAGCTCCTTCTGATCCGAACCAGAATTCGGAACACACCCTAAGTACATTTCGGGAATTCAATGTTGGAATCCAACATTGAATTGTGCGGCTCGTAATTCTCAGTTTCCAACATTGGGAACAACTCCAAAGAGCACGCTACTGCTGGACACAACGGGGCAGAGAATTACCTACAGCGCAGTAGATTAGTTTACAGCTCAAGACCCTACAGCTATGACTACTTCCAGCAGTGCTCATACTCATCATTATCAACAACAACGTGGACGACAACAAGACCAAGAATCTCTGCCCATAACATTAATGATTTCCTAGGCTTTGCTTATTGGTTCTAAGACTAGGCAACAAGGCTAGGATGCTATGTACATAATAATGAATACTATGCCTTGCTGTTCCTAGCTCTAGAATGGTGAATGGCGACCTGAGCGACCTGCTCAAGGCGCCTAAGCTATTATCCTAGTATATTAGGATATGTCTCTGATGTGTAAGCCATCATATGATCCCTTGTAAAGCTATCTTGCTACTATCTTTCTGAGATTCTCCTAAGAGTGCTTCCTACTTCTACAACTCTGCCAAAACAGCTTAGTGGCTGTTTCAGAGCTTCAACCCGAACGCAGAGGTACCGCCGTTACTACGCAGATTTGATTCGAACATTCCCTAGCGCCACTACGACAGAGTATCAATGTGTAAATTGTCCGCCTCCCTCGGGTACAACGCGCCAAGCCTCATCGCATGCTAATGGCGAAATCGTGACAAGCTCGTGCCTGTCATCGCCTGCGCGGCGCGTCGTTCTCACGTCGTCGCTGCCTCCACGCCGTGTCGCCACCTCTCATCCGCCTCCCCGACTCGCCGGAACCCTTCATCCCCCTCGCCGCCTCGCTACATCGCCGCCTTAGCGCCTCGCCCCTGTCCTCCTCTCTACCAACTGCCCTCCCTTCTCCAACCACACCTCTCTCCCTCCTGGCCCTCCTCTCCCCCCATCGTCCTCCTCTCCCCCCTTGTCCTCCTCCCCCCATCGTCCTCCTCTCTCCCCCTGTCCTCTCCCCACCGTCCTCCTCTCTCCCCCTGTCCTCTTCCCCCCTTCGTCCTACTCTCTCCCCCTGTCCTCCTCTCCCCCCCTGTCCTACTCTCTCCCCCTGTCCTCCTCTCTCCCCCTGTCCTCCTCTCCCCCTGTCCTCCTCTCCCCCGTCCTCCTCTCCCCATCCTCCTTGTCCTGAAATCTTCCCCCTGCTCGAACTCATGCACTCAACTCCCCCCATACACATGCTCCGTCAACTCCTTCCGTACCCTCCCTTCCCTCTTTTCTGTTCCCGCTCTTCCCTGTCTTCCCTATTGGGGGAAAAGTAGAGTGGGTTGTGGGGGGGACGGAGGTGGGCATGTGGAAAGGAAGGCGAGTGGTAAGTGAATGGTAAGTAGGGTGGGCTGTGTGGGGGATGGCAGGCGGGCATGTGGGAAGGAAGGCGGGTGTTAGGTGTGTGGGTGAGGTTTGCGTGGGCGATGTGGTGAAGCTCGTCTCACCTCCCCTCATTTCATCGTGCCTTCTCTCATCATGCATCCCCACCCCTCATCGCGCTGCCCCCCGTCGCGCCTCATCTCCCCTTGTTGCGTATGCTCCCCCCTCCCCACGCTGCGAAACCCCCTATTGCGATGTCTGCCCACCACCTCCCTTCTGCCCTTCTTCCAGGCCTTAGTACCCCCCTCACTGGCCCATCTTTATCATGCGGACCCCTGGTTCCCCTACTACAGCCCGTAGCATGTCGTTCCTCCCTTCCCTCCTTTCCCTTAGCCATGTCACAAGGCCCACCCACCTCCCCTTGTCCAGGTCGCACCTCCCCTTTCCCCCAGGTCGCACCTCCCCTTTCCCCCAGGTCGCACCTCCCCTTTCCCCCAGGTCGCACCTCCCCTTTCCCCCAGGTTGCACTTCCCCGTTCCTCTTCACAGAGCACCTTTTCACTCCCTCACAATGCATTACCCGTCCCTTCCCTTCGCTTCCATTCCCCTCCAATCCCTTCCCTTCCCTTCCCTTTCCCTGACCTCCATTCCTTTCCTTTCTCTTCCCTTCCCTTCCATTCGCGTCTCTTCACCTCCCCTGCCTCCCCTTTTTTTCTCCCTGCCACCCCATCTCTCCTCCCTGCACCATGCGAGTGTGCTACCTCCTCTAGTGTGCTGCTACGGTATGTGGAGGACGAAACCGTGCCTGCGCATGTTTGGTGGTGCGAGGGTGCAGCAGCAGGCACGGGAGCACATGGAGGGGCTGAGGCACTAAGAGGAGTGGTGGGTGGCACACTGTTCCGTAAATTGAGATACGGTTTTTATAAAACAATACTATGCACTAGGTAGTTTTGTGCTCTTCTACAGAAGGCAGTGTTGCAAAAACAGGAGACCTTCACAAAAAAAACAAACATCACTAAATTGAATGTATTTTCTGTTGTGGATAACTGTGGATAATTTATATGCAGCCATTCTCGAAACGAAGAAGGTCCGCACTTTCCTTGCTTCACCTAGTTGCCATCTTGGTTGCTTCATGCTTGACGACCTGCACCACTGAAGGGAGAGGAAGGGTGCGAAAGAGCTGACAGGGAAGGGATAAGGAAGAGCTTCCCTGTGCGAAACATACTGTACGGTAAGGTAACGAGTGTCATAGGGATAAGGAAGGGGAGAGCAAGATCAGAGGGAAAAGAAAGAATATGCAAGGGGAAACAAAGGGTAAGCAGGGGAGAGAGAAAGAGTGAGAGCGGGGAGGAAACAATGGGTAAGCAGGGGGAAAAGAAAGAGGGGCAGCGGGGGAAACAATGGGTAAGCAGGGGGCAATGAGCGGGTGTGCAAGTGTTGTGAGAGCGGAGAAGAGGAGAGAAAAGAGGAGAGGGGAGAAGGGCTGATGAGGGAGAACGGGTGAATGCATCGAGTAAGGCAGAGAGGGGCATATGGCAGAGCGAAGAGTAAGGGAGAGAGGGGCATATGGTAGAGCGAAGAGTAAGGGAGAGAGGGGCATATGGCAGAGCGAAGAGTAAGGGAGAGTGGAGGAAGAGATGCGTGTGCTTTATCAACGATAAGAAATGCGATGTTACACCGCCGAGCCGATTGAGGTGCAGCGACGACAAGTGGAACGGCGTTGCGACGCTGAGGGGTGAGGCGAGTCGCTCCGAGTCGCTGCGGGGACGTCATCACACCCCCCTACTCGCCCCACATGCCACGTCACACGCCCCCCTACCCACCCACCACCGCCACGTCACACCCAACTCACCTCGCCGCCACTGCCACGTCGTGCGCCACCTGACACGTCACTGCCCCACGTCACGTTCCGACCGCCACCTGGCATCCAATCGTCACGTGCCGCCCACCCACGCCACCCGCGTCACTGCCACGTCAAGAGGGAGGTCGCGGGAGGGGGGAAGGGGGGAAAATGAATGTGAGAAAGGGGCGACCAGCGCTCTGCACCCATCATGGAGTCCCCCCTCCCCCCCCCCAAAGCCCCCCCCCCAAGTCCCCCCCTACCCCTCAAAGCCCCTCTATCCCGTCAGAAGCAGGGGGTTATTGGGGGGTTGGGGGGGATGGCATGCACGCACATGCATGCCATGCAACGGGTGGATGGGGAGTGGACAAGACGATGGAGCATGGATGGCGAGAGCGAGAGGGCGTTGGCTCGATAGCTGTTTCTGCCCCGACCCAACCCCCCCTCACAAGCATCGCATCGCGTGCCATGGCATCGCATGGCATGGCATGGCTTGGCATGGCTTGGCATTTCATAGCTGCCCCTACGCACTCACAAAAACATGAAGAAAAAATGGGTTGCGGCGTGCTGACAGTGTTACATGCGAGATGACGGCGTGAGGGAGCGGAATGGCGTTGTGACATGTGGAAGGCGTGACATGCAGTGGTGTGAGCGCACTGCCACTCACACGCGTCCCTCTCAGCAGCAAGTAACCCTCCCCGCTCCTCCACGCCTGCGAGTGTGCCGCTCAAGGCTGCCGGCGGCCGTAGCGGCATGGCACCACGGACGTCAGGGCTGAGGGCGGGGGGGGGGGGGGGAGTTGGAGGGGGAGAGAAAAGAGGGTGGGGAGGTGAGGGAGAGGATAGAGAGGACAATGAAGGGGAAATCAGAGAAGCGATGCGAAAGAGGGCATATGGGACGAGGGAGAGAAGGGAGGGGGGAGAGGAGAGCGAGTGAGAGGGGATGGGAGCCGCAGGTAACGGCGGAGAGGAGAGTGAGAGGGGATGGGAGAGCACTGCGCGCTCGCCACGGCCCACTTCCCACCGCGACAGCAGCGAGGCAGCCGTGTGCTGATGCCGCTGCTCGAGCCCTGGTGGGAGTGCTTCCCATGGCGCTGCTTTATTTTCGCTACTCGACAATCATGCGGATTATGACGCGTCGCATCGTAGGCACTCACGCCTTTCTCTTGCCTCCTTCTTTCCCTTGGAAATACGCCTGTTCTTGCTGCCAAGGGCAGATGACGCAGCGGAGAGGCAGCGGAGAGGCAACGGAGGAATGGAGAAATATGGGGATGGGTAAACGAGAAGGAAAAACGTCGCGCTAAATCTGACGACGCGCGGCGCGAAGAAAAAAGCATCGCGCAAAGGAAAAAGCATCGCGCGCTTGCAAACATCTAGACGACGCGGCGCGAAGGACGTTGCGTCGAGCGAATCTTGTAGCTGAACAATTTTCCCTGCAAATCCTCGCGACGATCGATTAGGGTTAAGACCAATCTACCCGCAGCCATGATGCCTTGTGAAAGGGTGTAAGTGCCTGCAGAGGAACGCGAGGAAGGAATTAGTTCGAGGCGAGTGACGTGAAAAAGTGAGGGCGGGCGAGTGAGTTGCTATGTTTTGGTACACAAACTCCAGTGCGGTCACCTCAAGTTCCCAACCCTGTTTCCTTCGCGCGCTACTAGCAGGGGGAAACTCATCGTCACTCCCCGCAGGGGTTGGGGCAAATATTTGTCGCCTCCCACGTCCAGCGGCAAACCCGGTAACCATCCAGAGACAAGTGATAAACCTTTGCCTCCACCCCTCGGAAAGTGCACCCTTGTTTTAAAACTGGGATATGAGAGAGATGGGAATGCAGGGATTCTTAATGCTTTCGTATACATTTGCAAGTACTGTTCAGGGTTGTACAGTAGCCAAAAAAATTCGCTCAAACGAAACCAAATGAGGGTGGCGAGAGGTTTGGCGAAATTTTGCAGCTTTGATGGTTCCATACACGGGAAACTGCCCCGTCACCCAACCTTGCAGTGACACTCACAAGCCGAACCACGATAAGCGGCTAGCTACTGGGCCTTAGCATAGATAGAGGAACCGAGGCCTCGACGGGTTGCATCACGCTGGGTCGCCGCACTCGAGTAAGCGGTCACCTGATTGATAATTTAGGGGCCGTGTTCACTGGGCGGATGCGCGTTCCATGCGTTGGCCACGCCGCCACTCTCAACACGCGCTAGATAGGCCTCTCCCGCTTAGCTCCTCACCCGCTGCGCGCCTTTCCCACTTAGCGCCTCACCCGATGCGCGCCATGGCCCTTTATCGCTGAACCCGCTGCGCTCCTCAGCCCTTAGGGCGTGTGACATTTTCTCTTTGTTTTGTCCGGACGTCCAGCCGTTCGTACGGTTGTATCGTTACCAGAATCCTTCAAGCTCGCCAGCTAGCTCGTCCAGAATTGAACGACGTCGTATCCGTCGCCTCGCGTCCTTACCACGTCGTTCGCGTCGCAAAGCGACCATACGACGTCGCCAGCTTCGGAAGCGTTCGGACGTACGTCGTACAACGTCCGGACTTCCACCGAGTTTGAAAAATGTCACACGCCGTTAGCGCCGAGCCCGCTGCGCGCCTCAGCCCTTAGCTCGTCTAGGTTCGCGCGCCTCATTTTCATCTACAGCGCCGCACCGGCTGCGCGCCTCTCTTGCTTAGCTCCTCACCCCCTGCGCTCCTTTCCCGCTTTAGCGCCTCACCCACTGCGCGCCTCGGGAGCTTAGCACATTCTCCGAGAGTCTTCTCATTATCCCACCTTCTCCGCCTTCTCACCCTCCCTTCCCCCCCCCCCCCCTTTATCCCCCCTTCACCCTTCATTTCCCCCCTCCATTTCCCCCCATTTTCCCCACTTTCCCCCCCCCTTCTCCCTCTCAGCTCCCCCGCATCTACCTCTCAAATTCCCTCCTACTTGCTCTCAACCCCCCCCCCTTGTCCCTCTCATTCCCCCCCTTCTCCCCCTCATTATCCCCCCTTCTCCCTCTCATTTCCTGCCCTTCTCGCCTTCAATCCCCCCCATTCTCCCTTTCAATACCCCCCCTTATCCCCCTCATGTGGCTGGCCGTCCTCCCTCTCATCACCCCCCTTCTCCCCCTCATTTCCCCCCCTTCTCCCCCTCATTTCCCCCCCTTCTCCCCCTCATTTCCCCCCTTTCTCCCCCTCATTTCCCCCCCTTCTCCCCCTCATTTCCCCCCCTTCTCCCCTCATTTCCCCCCCTTCTCCCCCTCATTTCCCCCCCTTCTCCCCCTCATTTCCCCCCCTTCTCCCCCTCATTTCCCCCCCTTCTCCCCCTCATTTCCCCCCATTCTCCCTCTCATTTACCCCTCTGCTCCCCTTCATTTATCCCCCGGCTCCTTCTCACTTCCCCCCGTGCTCCCTCATTTCCACCCTTGCTCACTCTCATTTCCCCCCTTGTTCCGTCTCAGCCCCCCCTCCCCCTTCTCACCATCATTTCCCCCCCTGCTCCCTCTCATTTCCCCCCTTTCCCCCCCACATGTCCCCCCCTTCCCCCCCTCATTTCACCCCTTCTCACCCCCCCTTGTCCCTCTCATTTCACCTTCGTCTCCCCCTCCTTTATCTACCCTACTCCTCATTACCCTCCTTCTCTCCCCCATTTCCACCCCTTCTCTCTCCCCTTCCCCCTCTCAAATCCCCCCCCTCTCGCAGGTGAATCCCCTCTTCTCCCTCTCATCCACCCCCCCTTATCCCTCTCATTCCCAACCTTTCTCGCTCTCATTTCCCCCCTTGCTTCCTCTCAGTAAGGAATTCTCACCCTCATTTCCCCCCTGCTCCTTCTCACTTCCCTTCCTGCTCACTCTCACTTCCACCCTTGCTCACTCTCATTTCCGCCCTTGCTCCCCCACAATTCCCCCCCTTGCTCATCATCAACTCCCCCCATTCCCCCTCCCAAATCCCCCCCTTCTCGCTCTCAAATCCCCCCTTCTCGCTCTCAAATCCCCCCCTTCTCGCTCCCAAGTCCCCCTTTTCTCCCTCTCATCTCCCCCCCCTTCTCCGTCGCATTTCCCCCCTTGCTCCCCCTCAGCCCCCCCCCTTCTCGCCCTCATCTTCCCCCCTTCTCAATATCATTCCCCCCACTGCTCCCTTTCATCCCCGCCCCTGCTCCTTCTCACTTCCCCCCCTGCTCCGGATGCTGTGCATGTTCACACGGACAGGCATGCCGCAGTTCACGTGTCCGGATACTGTGCATGTTCACGTCATGCAGGTGAGGGGGGAATCAGGTGTTGGGCGGGCGGATCAGCGTATGCTGGGTGTGCGTTTGCCTGCTATTTGATGTGCATCCAAGTTCAACGTGCATTGCAACTGCTCCCGCACACCTCGGTTTCCCATGTCTCCCACTCCTCTTTGCGAGGATGTGATCAGGTAGCACTGCGCTAGCAACAGGAGAAGCGGGCGAGGAGGGATGAGGAAGAGAGGCGGAGGGGGAGGGAGGAGAAGGAGGTGACGAGGCTGCGGTGACAGATGGTGCAGAGGGCTAGACTCATGCCCTACCTTGGACCCCCGTTTCAAACCCCGCAGGTACTGTGTGCGTTCCATAGGTTGCCTTCGGGCTCACAGACAGTATTTCACGCCATTTGAATCACTGATGGCACTCTGGTACTCAGTGTGTTCTCGTGGTGGCATGGTGAGGCATGCATGCTAGGAAATCTCTTAGGGTTGCGTGCCGGCCAGGTAATGTGTATCTTGTGGGCACTGGATTGCTCTATCTCCCCCTCATTACTTTCCTTTCCCCACTAGCAATTCTCCAGGCTTAGCTTGAGCTCTGTGATATGTGCCTCCTTTTCCCCCTTCCTCTGTCCAAATCCCCCCACTCCTCTCACTAGCAGGTCCACCAAGCGGCCCACACTGTTTCGCTCCGCTCTGCTGCACACCAATGCCAGGCATGCAACAGCAGCAGGCAGCACGTGCGGCATCTTTTTGCTTAGTTGACGGCCACCGGTGGTGATTCAACAAGCATGCATACACCTCCAACTCTGTGTTGTCGCGCTCACTTTGCCACACGATATTAGGAACTTTTATGGCCATTTACCGTATAGTTCCGGCTAGAAGACCCGGGGGACTCTCTAGAATTGCTTGAAAAAATGCTAGGGTGGACATCTTGGCGGTTGCAAATTTTTAAGACCCGGGGTACACTTATTTATCATTTATCAATCTGTTACTTAGGGTGTACAGCTCAATTTGGGGCGGGGGGGTCTTATATTCGTACCGAATTCGTGCAAATTTCGCACGAGCGACGCGTCAGAACTGTGTCAGAATATGAGTCTGACACAAGTAAAGTGTCAGAATTCGAGTCTGACACAAAAAGTGTGTCAGAAATCGAATTTGTCCTAGTAAAAACTTATGCACAACAGCAATTATAACTACTGTATACAGAAAAGGGGGATCTTATGATGATTAGAGGCAAAGGGGGGGTCCTCACAATATCTGCCACAATAAGAGTCCCCCTACCCGTTCAAGAGTCCCGGGTGTCAGAAGTACAAGCAGGAATGAGTGAACTATCAGGCAGGTGGGTACAAATAGAAACCCTAACATTGGGCTGTACCCCATATGGGCTACCCCACTACAGCCTACAGACTATACTACAGCATACATATATATATAGTTTGACACACCCCCATAGACAAAGTGGGGGAGAACAAGGGGTCACAAGACCAGTCAAGAAAAGCAAAGCAAGCTCAGGGTGGATCACAACGTCACCACACACTGAGCACAAGCAAAGGGCCACAAGGCCAGTTCACATGCAGGGGTATATATGCAACAAGCACAGTACAGTGATCACTACCTAGCAAGAACAAGCATGCAGGTATATATATATATAGATCACAGTACAAACAGAGTCTACATCAAGTGTGGAAACGTAGGCACAAGGCCCAACAAAGTACAAAAGCGCTGATGGTCACCAGACGGAAGTGCCTTGGTGAAGATATCAGCAGTGTTGGCCCGAGTGGCCACGTGTGCAAGACGAAGCTGACCACGCTGCTGCAACTCTCGAGCCAGGAAGTAACGCAGAGCGATGTGCTTCGTTCTGTGCTCCAGTCTATGCTCCTCACACAAGGCAATGGCGGCCTTGTTGTCGACGTACAGAACTGGAGGAGAACGAGGCTGCTCTCCCAGGTCGGTCAGCAGGTAAGTGAGCCAGCGCAACTCTTGAGCAACCATGGCGGTGGCGTAGATCTCAGCCTCACAACTGGAGCTGAGAACAGAAGACGAGCGAGTAGAACGCCAAGAAACAGAACCGGAGCCAAGGCTGAACGTGTAACCCTGTGACGACCGCTGCGTAGCTTGGTCGTCAACCCAAGAAGCGTCTGAGTGCCCAGTGAGGACCACGTCTCTCCGCCCTCCAAGCACGAGCCCCATGCCCGATGTACTGCACAAGTAGCGTAGTACCCTCTTCGCAGCTTCCCAGTGCACCTTTCGGTGCCTACCAGGAGCCACGTAGCGAGCCAGAAGGCCAAGAGGGTACGCAAGGTCAGGTCGAGTGCAGGTCATCAGGTACATGAGGCAGCCCGCTAGCTCTGGGTAAGGACCACTCGGCTCTACGGACTCGTCCGAAGGTGGAGCTGAGAGCGAGTGACCTATAGCCAGAGGAGTGGACTGTGGCGAGGACCAGGTGAAGCCGAAGCGCTGAAGGACCTGCTGCACCATGTGTGACTGAGTCAGAGTGATGGTGCGGCGTGCTCTGTCCCGGGTGATCTGCAAGCCAAGGTAGCTGCGCAGCTCACCCAGGTCTGTGCACGTGTGTCTCTTCTGCAGCTCCGACTTCACCAGGGCGAGAGCCTCAGTGTCAGCAGTGGCAAAGACCAAGTCGTCGACGTACACTAGGATGTAGAACGGCGGCAGCAAAGTGTCGGTGCGCAGAAACAGCGACGGGTCAGTAGTCGAAGGAGCAAACCCAAGAGCTGCAAGTGTAGTCCTCAGTGTGTCGTGCCACTCACGTGGCGCCTGGCGGAGACCGTAGACTGGCCGTCGGAGGCTCCACTGGGTACCAGGTGGGAACGACCCAGTGAAGCCAGGTGGGTGGCGCAGCCAGATCTCCTCGTGCAGGCTGCCCTATAAGAAGGCTGTGCTGAAGTCCAGCGAGTGAAGCTCGTAGTCACGCTGAGCGGCAACGTGCAGCAGTACCCGAAGAGTGGTCATCTTCGGGGTGGGGGAGAAGGTCTGGAAGAATTCAACTCCCTCTCGCTGACTGAAGCCTCGAGCAACGTAACGAGCCTTGAAGACAGGCGGAGAACCCGGCGGCCGCTTCACCCTGAAAATCCACATGCCATCGACGATGTTCGCCCCGGGAGGGGGAACCTCATCGACGTAGGTGCCTGTGGACTTCCATGATGCCATCTCTGCGTCCATGGCTGTCTGCCAGTGAGAGGAGTAGGGACCCGCGATCGCCTCTGCGTAAGAGCGCGGGGTAGGGATGTCTGGTGCATCCGGGTCTCCCTCAGGGGCAAGCAGCATGGTCACGAGATGAGGCGCAGTGGCCGCAAGACACTCAAGGTCCTCCTGTCTGTCCTTATGGACGTCCGTGCCAAGAGCACACTCACCCCCGACGGACGGAGGGCAGACAGACTCAGACTTCGCAACAAGGCTAGCGGCGTAGTCTAGACGGCAGGCAGCAGCAAAGTCAACAAGCTCAGCGACCAAGGCAGACGCAGCAGCAGACTCAAACGACGGGTCAGTGACAACAGTGGCTAACAGACGCGTGACAGTAGGGTGGGCAATACGAAACTGGTTAGACTCAGGGTCCGCAAGGTCAGGCAGAGAGGACGCAGGGGGAGACGGCAGAGGAACACGCTGTGGAGCAGAGGAAGGACGCAGGGCGACGAGGTGTGCACCGGGGACAGCCGGCTGACTCGGACGAGGAACACGACGACCGGTACGACCAGAACGAACAGGCGAGACAGGACGAGACGCAGGCTCACGACGCTCAGCAAGACCTCTAGTAAGTCTGCTCAGTGTAAGGAGAATGAACAGGCAGCGGTGAGCCAGGCTGTAACGGAAGACCAGTAGAAGACGGGAGGCTAAGAACCTGGCGAAGCACAGAGTCAGGCGGTGGCTGAGACGACGGAGACGGCGGAGTGAAGAACAGTCATGGCAGTGCTGTGCCACCAGCACCGTCAGCTCCAGTACCTCCACCAGCTCCCGCACTCCCAGCAGCTCCAGAACCTCCAGTGCCAGCACCTCCAGGACCAGCTCCACCAGCAGCAGCACCCTCAGAACCGGCACCTCTAGACCCAGGGTCTCCAGCCTCGGTGTCTCCAGCAGCAGCACCCCCAGACACAGCACCTCCAGTCCCAGCAGCTCCAGTACCTCCAGTACGAGCACCTCCGGGACCAGCGACTCCAGCACCTCCAGTAGACAAAGTACCAGTACCACTCCCAGCTCCAGCGACGTCAGCAGACGCACCTCCAGCGGCAGAGCCCCGAACGCCAGCAGCGCGACCCTGACGGCGACCGTACCAGTCGTGCAGCTGCTGTGAGGTGAGAGGCACACGCGGACGAAGGCGGCCACTCCAAGGAGACCGCGCACCAGCAGTCTCAGTACCCTCAGGCGCCGCACCCCCAGACTCAGCACCCCCAGACCCCTCACACGCAGGCTCAGCACCCCCAGACGCAGTACCTCTAGTCACCTCACGCTCGGGCTCAGCACCTCCAGAAACAAAACCTCCAGCTCCGGCGCCACTGGCGCCAGCACCTCCAACAGCTCCAGAACCTCCAGCGCCAGCACCCGCAGCAGCTCCAGAACCTCCAGCGCCAGCGCCACCAGCGCCAGCACCTCCAACAGCTCCAGAACCTCCAGCTCCAGCGCCACCAGCAGCAGAAGCGCCCCTAGCTCCAGTAGCGCGACCCTGACTGCTAACGTACCACTCACGCAGCTACTGTGGGGAGAGGGGGAGACGACAACGAGAGTGCAGCGGCGAGGCACCAGCGGAGCGACTACGGAGACGGCCGCTCCAGGGAGACTGCTCACCAGACGCCTCAGCGCCCCCAGGTGCAGCACCCCCAGACTCAGTACCCCCAGGCTCAGCACCCCCAGGCTCCGCACCCCCAGGCTCAGCACCCCCAGGCTCCGCACCCCCAGGCTCAGCACCCCCAGGCTCCGCACCCCCAGGCTCAGCACCCCCAGAAGCAGCACCCCAAGCAGGTCCACCCTCAGCAGGACCTCAACCGGCGCAGTCAAGGGAGGAGGGTCAACCTGAGACACACCTGAAGGAGCAGGACCGGGAGCGGGGAGGGGGTCTACCTGGGGAGCACCTGGAGCGAGGAAGAGCGGCGGGGGGGGGGAGAGGGGCAGTGCGGTAGGGGAAGAGACGGTAAAAGGGAACCGACTCGTCGAACGTGACGTCCTGAGAGGGGAAGACACGACGCGAGGTGGGGTGGTAAAACTGCCAACCAGGCGCGTCAGGGACAAAGCCAAGGAAGACACTGGGAACAGCGCGGGCGGAGAGCTTGTCCGCGGTGGTATCGCAGACAAAGGCACGAGAACCCCAGACCCGGAACACCGACGCATCGCCAACCTTCCCCGTCCACCGCAGTGTAGGTGAGGTCTCCGGCAAGGAGACACGGGGCCAGAGGTTGAGCTGATGCGCGGCGTAGCGGACCGCAAACGGCCACAGAAAATGGGGGGCAGCTGCATGGATCATGGAGGTACGAGCAACCTCCATGACCAAGCCAATGCGGCGCTCAGCAACCCCATTCTGCTGCGGAGAGGCCGGAAGCGTGAACGTCTGGCGAATGCCCTCCCCACGACAAAAGCTCTGCAGAAGGTCGGAGGAAAACTCCCCACCTCTGTCAGAGTGCAGACGCAGGACGGGAAACTCCGTCCCGAACCGCTCGCGGAGCTGGAGACGGGCAGCGCGGATCCAAGGGATCAAAACATCAGGGACCTCACCCTTGGTGCACAAGGGGAAGACCGTGGTGTAACGCGAGTAGTCGTCGACAACCAGTAGAAAGTACCGCTCGCGGCCCTGTCCAGTGACGCGGGCTGGGCCCCACACGTCCATGTGCAGGGTCTGCAGGGGAGCAGTCGTCGGGGGAAACGAGGAGGAGTGAGGAGCGGCGCGCTGCCGCCCCTCGACACAGGGAAGACAGGGAGGAGCAGGCGAGGGTGGTAGGGGAGGGAGAACCCTGGGAAGACCAGAGACAAGGACACGGCGGTGCATGCTACGAAGATGCTGCACCGAGGGGTGACCAAGACGGTGGTGCCAAAGGAGGGTCTGGTGCGACAAAGCGCGACACGAGCAGGGGGCCGCTAGCTGACCTGACGCAGACGCAGACGCAGCGACCTGAGGGGACACAGTAGTCAGTGTGTACAGACTCGAGCCAGGCGCACGGGTAAACGTGGCCAGGTGCTGGTCCGTCCGAGAGCACGTACAGTGGGTCACACGCTGACCTCCAGGAGTGAACTGGTCAACCCACTGGTCCTGGAGGTCAGCACCACTCACCAAGTTCGTAGAGAACGAGGGGAGGTGGAGACCCGACAGGGAGGCAGACGGGACCGCCGGACACGGCAGGACCGTGGAGGAGTGCGCAAGGACTGGACCCCCAGAGGGGTCGGCCAGGGAGACTGCAACCGGCCGACTGAGCGGCGTGAGGGTGGTGCTGTCGCGAAAGAAGGAGCGGGAAGCACCTGAGTCAAGTGTGAAGGTGTACAAGGCCTCAGCAGGCGCAGTACCAGAGAGAGCAGACTCACTAGTACCTGGAGCAGGAGACGTACCAGCACCTAGAGCAGTAGCCTCACCAGCACCTAGAGCAGGAGACGCACTAGCACCTAGAGCAGCAGCCTCTATACCTGGGTCAGGCGGTACGCACAGGTAACAGGCACCGTCAGTACTAGTAGGCAATGCATACATGGCAGTGAGAATAGCATCATAGTCAAGAGCAAAGATATCTACCCTCTGCCTAAGTAGCTCCAGCCAGGTGGGGAGCTCAGCCTCGTCGCCAAACTCGGTACGCCAGGCGTCGCTCAGACGGGCGAAGCAGCGGGACTGTGTGTGACCAGGCGTCCTACAAGCCTGACCAGCCCGATCACCTGTGCGAATGACGTACGGGCAGCGAACGGTACTCTGAGACCCTCTACTCTGAGCGTACCACTCATGAAGTCGCTGGGGCGTAAGTGTCTCGCTCGGACGCCGCTGCAGCTGCAGCTGGCCACTGCCAGACGAACCCGACTGACCAGCTCCAGGGCGACAGCCACGACGGCTACCGCCACAACCCCAACTAGCGTACCACTCACGAAGCTGCTGGGGCGTGAGAGACTCGCGCGGACGTCGCTGGAGCTGCATCTGGCCACCGCCAGTAGCAGCAGTAGCAGCAGCAGCAGCCGCAGCAGCAGTGACAGCGCGGGCGGGGCAGGCGCGGCAGGCAGGCAGGCAGGCCGGCAGGCAGGCAAGCAGACAGGCAGGCAGGCAGGCAGGCAGGCAGGCGCGCAGGCAGGCAGGCAGGCAGGCAGGCAGGCAGACATGCAGATGGCGTAGCAGCGCGCAAACAAGGCAGGCACGCGGGAAGCGCAGGTAGGGCAGGTGCTCACCAGTGGCGGGCAGGGCCGGTGCACGGCGGGCGGCGGCAGGGTAGGCGCACGATGGTGGCGACGGCGGGGCCGCAACAGCAGCTGCAGAGTAGGGCCGCATCAGCTACTGCAGGGCGGGGCCGTATTGGCGGCACGGCAGGGCCGCGACAGCGGCAGGGCGGGGTCGCGTCGGCGTCAGGGCGGGGCCGCGACAGTGGCAGGGCGGGGCCGCGTCAGCGGCAGGGCGCGGCCGCATCAGCGACCTGGCGGGGCCGCGTCAGTGGCAGGGCGGGGCCGCGTCAGCGACCTGGCGGCGCCGCGTCGGCGGCAGGGCGGCGCGCGGGGCTGCAGTGGGCCGCGCGCGGGCTGCCACGGCGCGGCGCGGGCTGCGTAGGCGGCGCGCGGGGCTGCAGCGGGCCGCGCGCGGGCTGCCGTGGCTCGGCGCGGGCTCCGCAAGCGGCGCGCAGGGCAGCAGCGGGCCGCGCGTGAGCTGCCAAGGCGTGGCGTGCGCAGCTAGGGCGACGTGCGGGGCAGAAGCGAGCCGCGCGCGGGCTGCCAAGGCGCGACGCGAGCAGCGAGGGCGACGCGCGGGGCAAAAGCGAGCAGCGCGCGGGAAATAGGTCTGCGCGCACGAAGCAGCAGCAGACAGCTCAGACAGCAGACAGCAGGCAGCAGGCAGACGGCGCGCGCAGCGCAGCACGTCACAGGCACAGTCACAGTCACAGTCACAGTCGTGGGGTAGCGGTAGGTGGGCCCGAAAAAAAAAAATACGGTCCTATGGACCTACTGCTCTGAAAACATGTCAGAAGTACAGGCAGGAATGAGTGAACTATCAGGCAGGTGGGTACAAATAGAATCCCTAACATTGGGCTATACCCCATATGGGCTACAGCCTACAGACTATACTGCAACATACATATATATATAGTTTGACGCAGGGGGACTTTCTTACTGGCGGGTCTTCTAGCCGGAACTATACGGTAGCTATCTACACTTTATCAAGTTTGATGTAATGATTCCTCACTACCCTTTCACTAATTACGTATAAAATAATATTTGTACAATTTTCCTCAGTACCATGCACGTGGCTAATCGTATGCCCATGCATCTTATGCCCTCATTGAAGAATCTATCTTGATGGGCAATTCCCATTCTCTTTCGACCCCCTCAATGTCACCTTCATCCTCGTCATTCTCAACCCCATCCTCGTCACCTGCAAAGGATGGGAGGGGCTGGAAGGGGATGGGATGGGAGGGGCTGGAAGAGGAATGAAAGGGTTTGAATGGGGATGGGAGGGACTGGAAAGAGATGGAAGGGGCTGGAGGGGGATGGGAGGGACTGGAAAGAGATGGAAGGGGCTCGAGGGGGATGGGAGGGACTGGGAAGAGATGGAAGGGGCTGGAGGGGGATGGGAGGGACTGGGAAGAGATGGAAGGGGCTGGAGGGGGATGGGAGGGACTGGGAAGAGATGGAAGGGGCTGGAGGGGGATGGGAGGGACTGGGAGGAGATGGAAGGGGCTGGAGAGGGATGGGAGGGACTGGGAAGAGAATGGGAGGGGCTGGAAGGGGATGGAATGGAAGCTGGTAAGGGAGACTGGGGAAAAGGGAAGCAGGGCAGAAAAAGGAGAAAAAGGGCAAAAGAAAAGGGAAAAGGGGAAAAGGGGGAAAAAGGGTGTAAGGCAGAGAGGGGAAAGCGGGAAGAAGGGTGAAAGGCAGTGAACGCATGGTGGGGGAAGAAGGGTGTAGGGAAGAGAGGGGAAAGGGAGAAGCAGGGTGAATGCCAATGAGGGAAAGGGAGATAAAATTTGTAAGGCAGAGTGGGTAGAAAGGGGGAAGAAGGGTGCAGGGAAGACACGGGAAAGGGGGAAGCAGGGCGTAAGGCAGAGAAGGGATAGGGGGAAGCAAGGTGTAGGGAAGAGAGGGAAAAGGGGTTTAGCAGGACGTAAGTGAGGGAACGCAAGGTGGGGGAAGAAGGGTGTACGGAAGAGAGGGGAAAGGGGTAAAAAGAGTGTAAGGCAGAGAGGGGAGAGGGGGAAGAAGGAAGGTGAGGCAGAGAGGAAAAAGGGGGAAGAACGGCATAAGGCGGAAAGGGGGTAGGGGGAAGAAGGGCGTAGGGAAGAGAGGGGATACAAGGAAGATAGGTGTAGGCAGCTCGGGGAAAGGGAGAAGTAGGGTGAAAGGCAGAGAGGGGAAAGGGGGAAGAAGGGTGTAATGCAAAGAGGGGAAAGGGGAAGTACGAAAGTGTACGGCAGAGAGGAGTAAGGGTAAGAAGAGAGTAAGACAGATAGGTGAAAGGTGGAAAAGGGGTGTAACGCCGAAAACTAGGGGAAATGGGGACGAATCAGTGGGGCAAGGAGTGGAGTAGCTGCAAGGTGTGGACGCGGTGGATGCGGAAAAGAAGAAGCAGGCCTCCGACACAGCATAGATGCATACCAAACCAGCATTTGTCGTTGTTCCTCGCTTGCCCTTCGCACATATGCATCCTCGCCGCTGAAATTCCGTCTTCGCCGCCGCTCAGTGTCGTTGTGTCGAAACAGCAGGCTAAAACGAGAAACAGGAAAGAGGAGTTTTCACTAGCAAGCAGTTGAGTACATATAGCAAACCCTAATTCGGGCTGTACTCGCTATAGAGTACCCCACTGCAGGCTAGACAAACATCACATTCTGACACACCCCCATAGTCAAAGTGGGGTATAATCAGCACAGCAAGCAGGCAGAGCAGTAGGTTCACAAATACAAGCAAAGCTAGAGGCTATCACAGAGGGCAAGTGAGGAGGAGGAGAAACTGTGGAGGCGAGAAGATGGGAGGCGACGGCTGAAGCTGCAGACACACGGGCAACAGGAGTGCGCAGCACTGTCGCTACCAGGCTATACCCGGACTACACGGCGACAGGCGCAGCTGGCTCTCTGTGCTCCCAGGAGTGCTCACACTGTAGCTACCAGGCTATACCCGGACTACTCAGGCCACAGACGCAGCTGGCTCTCTGGACTACCAGGAGTGCTCACACTGTGGCTACCAGGCGCAGAGCCCCGGACTACTCAGGCCACAGACGCAGCTGGCTCTCTGGACTACAGGCGCTGCGGACGACAAGACGGCTGCCTCCACTCAACTTCCCCCAGCTGTCCCACACCCCTTTCACACACCCCCTGCTGCACCTCTAGCACTGCTCACACGCCACCCCCCTAGTACCACTCCGACGGCTCCAACACATCCACCCCCCTCAGCGGCAGCTGCAGCAGTGGGAGACGGAGGAGGAGGAGGAGCAGGGGATGGCGCACACACACCCGTCACCCCCACACTCGCCACCCCCAAACCCTAACACAGGCAGCAGTGGGGAGGCGGTGCGCGGGCAGCAGCTCGGGGGAGGGCGGCTCCCCAGGGCGCCTCGACGGGGCAGCGGGGGGCCGCGCGCGGCTCCCCAGGGCGCCTCGACGGGGCAGCGGGGGGCCGCGCGCGGCTCCCCAGGGCGTCGCGACGGGGCAGCGGGGGGCCGCGCGCGGCTCCCCAGGGCGTCGCGACGGGGCAGCAGGTGTCAGAATGAAGAATGGATGATGCATTGATGTTGGTTGGGGTACATATAGCTAACCCTAAGTTTTGTACCCCCTAAGACAAACCTCACTATAGGCTACAACATTTGACACACCCCCATAGCCTAAGTGAGGGGTGTCTAGCAAAACCAAACGAGTACGGTCACAAGACCAGTCCAAGAAACGAAGCTCAGGGTGGATCACAATGTCACCACACAGTCTGAGCACAAACAACAGTGGCCACAAGGCCAGTCCAAGAAGTAACAGAGGTATATAGAAAGCAAAGTAAACAGTACACTCAAGTCTAAGCAACACGAGAACCAGTGTCAACAAGGCCTAACTGCACACAGCACCTCTGGTGGTCACAAGGCGGAAGCGCCTTGGTGAAGATGTCTGCAGTGTTGGCCTCGGACTCTACAAACTCAAAGCGAGCCTGTCCACGCCTCTGCAACTCTCGCAGAAGAAAGTACCTGACGTGAATGTGCTTCACTCTGCTCTCCAGTCGTGGCTCTCGACAAAGGAGAATAGACGCCTTGTTGTCAGTGAACAAGGTCGGTGCAGAGCTCGGCCGCTCACCAAGGTCGGTGAGCAAGAAGGTCAACCAACGCAGCTCCTGTGCCGCCATGGCACCAGCGTAGATCTCAGCCTCAGCTGTAGAGGTCGAGACCGAAGAGGAGCGCGTGGACCGCCAGGAAACAGCTCCAGAACCCAGGCTGAAACAGTACCCCTGAGTAGACCTGTGAGTCTCAGCGTCGTCAGCGTAAGAGGAGTCACAGTGACCAGTAAGTACGACAGACTGCTGCCCTCCAAGAACTAGCCCCACGCCTGACGTCGTCGCTAGGTACTTCGCCACCCTCACAGCTGCTGTCCAGTGAACAGGACGGTGTCTCCCTGGCGCAACAAAGCGCGCAAGAACGCTGAGAGGGAAGGCGAGGTCCGGGCGAGTACAAGTCATCAGGTACATGAGGCAACCCACAAGCTCTGCGTAGGGACCACTAGGCTCGAACGGCTCGTCAGGAAAGGGTCCAGTGAGTCTGTGGTCAACAGCAAGAGGTGTGCGCTGTACTGTGGAGTGCTGAAGCCCGAACCGCTGAAGGACCTGCTGCACCATGTGCGACTGTGAAAGTGTAATGGTGCGAGCAGCTCTGTCCCTGGTGATCTGCAGGCCAAGGTAGTGGCGCAGCTCACCAAGATCAGTGCAGGTGTGTCTCTTCTGCAGTTCGGACTTCACGTGTGCCAAAGCAACCCTGTCAGGGGTGGCAAAAACAAGGTCGTCAACGTAGACCAGAACAAAGAAAGGTGTGGGGCCACGACGAACGAACAGCGACGGGTCAGCAGAAGACGGCTGGAACCCAAGGTCAGACAGGGTAGAACGCAGGGTGTCGTGCCACTCACGAGGAGCCTGACGAAGACCGTAAACCGGTCGCCTCAGCCTCCACTGGGTCCCAGGAGGGAAAGAGCCAGTGAAGGCAGAGGGACGACGCAACCAGACCTCCTCGTGAAGACTGCCCTGAAGGAAAGCAGTAGAGAAGTCGAGAGAGTGTAACTCGTAGTCTCTCTGTGCTGCTACGTGTAGTAACACCCGAAGAGTGGTCATCTTCGGGGTGGGCGCGAAGGTCTGAAAGAAGTCAACTCCCTCGCGCTGACTGAAACCTCTAGCCACGTAGCGTGCCTTGAAGACCGGAGGAGATCCCGGTGGCCGCTTCACCCTGTAGATCCACATGCCGTCGACTACGTTCGCCCCCGGAGGGGGAACCTCATCGACGTAGGTGCCTGTGGATCTGTAGGAGGCCATCTCTGCGTCCATGGCAGCTCTCCACTGAGAGGCCCAAGGCCCTGACACTGCCTCAGCGTAAGTGCGAGGAGTCGGAATGTCAAGGGCGTTGGGGTCACCCTCAGGGGCGAGGAGCATGGCACAGAGATGAGGGGAAGCGGCCGCCAGGAACTCTAGCTCAAACTGCCTGTCCTCTAGGGCGTCACAGCCAAGGGCAGACACACCCCCGACGGCCAGAGGTTTGGAAGGAGGAGCAGCCACAAGAGTGGTGGCGAAGTCAAGGCGGCGGGTAGAGGCAAACTCAGTGACTGCGGCAGTAAGAGCGGACACAGAGGACACAGAGGCACGAGGGTGAGTAACAAGCGAGGCGAGAACACGAGAGAGAAGAGGACGGTACGTGCGGTAGTAGTCAGTGACAGGAGTAGGGAGCGACGCAGTGAGAGCCGACTCAGGAGGAGACGGAAGCACAGACAGAGACGGACGAGGTGGACTAGAACGAAGTAAGGCAGTACGAAGGTCAGTGAAGGGAACAGGAGACGAGGGACGAGCACGAGGGGAGCGACGAGAGGCCCAAGTCTGAGAAGGAGGAGGGGACAACGAAGACTGAGAACGAGGGAAAACAGCGGGAGAGGGGTCAGGAGGAGGAAGCGGAGGACCAGAGACGGGAGGAGAGGGGGAGGAGGAAGGAGAGGGAGAGGGGAGACCAAGGGTCCGAAGACCCGAGACAGGAGGAGGAGACGGCAGCTGCTGCTGCTGCGGCTGCTGCGGCTGCTGCTGCTCCAGCGGCTGCTGCCCCTGCTGCTGTCGCTCCTGCTCCTCGAGCCGCTGCAACTCTCTCTCCTCTCTCTCCAACTCCAGCTGCTCCTCACGAGCACGGCGAACACGAGCCTGGAACCTGGTCGGGTAGGGGTGGGGGGAAGGAGTAGTGTCCGGGGCAGCGGCAGCCCCAGAGTCGACCTCCGAAGCACCAAGCACACCACCCCCAGAGGCAGCACCAACACCAGCTCCAGACCCAGGCTCTCCAGAAACCGAAGGAACACCCTCACCCCCAGACGCAGCACCCCCAGACTCCGCACCAGCACCCCCAGACTCCGCACGACCAGTACCAGCCCCCGGAAGAGAAGAGTCCTCTGCAACCCGCGGCTCAGCTCCAACTCCAGCACCCCCAGAACCAGAGACCTGTACAGGGACAGTCGCAGGACCAACCTCCCGAGAGGGAGCACCTACAGGAGGCGGTGAGGAAGACTGTGGGGAGGGAGGCTGTACAGGGGGGGCTACCGAAGGGGGAGGGCTAGCCTGAGACACACCAGACGGGGCTGGACCAGGGGGGGGAGGCTGTACCGGGGGAGCAGGCGGGGGAGCGGCTGTCAGGAAGAGGGGGGGAGGAGGAACCGGGAGACCTCGACTGGGGTACCTGACGTAGTACGGGGTGGACTCCTCGAAACGGACGTCACGGGAGTCAAAGAACCGGTGAGAGGGAGGGTGGTAAAAGGTGAAGTCAGAGGAGTCCTCAGGGAAACCAAGGAAGACACAAGGAACGGCGCGAGGCGAGAGCTTGTCCGCGGAGGTGTCGCGGACAAGAGCCAAGCACCCCCAGACACGAAACCTCGACGCGACACCAGGGGACCCTGTCCAAAGACTGGTCGGTGAAGCCTCCGGCCGAGAGACGCGTGGCCAGAGGTTCAGCTGGTGCGCGGCGTACCTGACTGCGTATGGCCACAGGAAATGGGGGGCACGGGCGTGAGTCAAGGAGGTGCGGGCAATCTCCATGACCAGGCCTATGCGACGCTCAGCAACCCCATTCTGCTGTGGGGACTCCGGAAGCGTCCAGGACTGACGAATGCCCTGTTCGCGACAGAATCCAGCGAGAATGCCGGAGCGAAACTCGCCCCCGCGGTCGGAGTGGAGACAGCTGACACGACGACCACGAGTGTCCTGGGTGGTAAGCAACCACCTGATCAGCGTAGAAGTCACCTCAGACTTCCTCGCCAGGGGGAACACTGTGGTGTAGCGGGAGTAGTCGTCAACGACCACCAAAAAGAAACGCTCACGCTCAGGGCCAGGGCGAGGAGAGGGGCCCCAGACGTCCAAGTGCAGCGTCTCAAAAGGCTCGGTGGCCGGACGAAGGGAGGAGGAGTGAGGGGTGGCACGCAGCCTACCCTCGACGCAAGGACCGCACGGTGGTGCAAGGGACGGCGGCAGCGACGGCAAGACACGCGGGAGACCTAAGACCAGACGCTGACTAGACATAGCACGCAGACGTGGAAGAGAAGGGTGTCCCATCCGGTGGTGCCACAGAACGGTGGGGTGGGCAAGCGACCGACAGGAGCAAGACGCAGCGACTGGACTGGACGCGACAACCTGAGGGGACGGAACCACCTGGTGAGACGCAGGGAGGAGACTAGGGGGAGGGACAGGAACTGGGAGGAGTGGCTGCTGCGACGGCGGCCGCTGTGGCTGCGGCTGCGGCTGCTGCCGCTGCTGCTGCTGCGGCTGCTGCTGCTGCTGCTGCTGCGGCTGCTGCTGCTGCTGCAGTCGCTGCTGAGCGCGCGGGCCAGTGTGAAGAGTGTAGAGACCGGAGCCCGGCTCAGCAGCAAAAGTGGCGAGGGGCTGGTAAGAGTCCCCGTCAACACACACCGCAGTCTCTCCAGAAGGCTCAAACCACACACCCACGTGCTGACTCACGAGGGGTCGCACGCCCACCAAGTTCCGGGAGAACGAGGGGACGTGAAACCCAGTGAGAGACCCAGAAGGAGCAGCCGGACACGGCAAGGTGGTAGTGTGACGCGCGGTGACTGGTCCCGAAGTGGGATCAGCCAGCGCCACAGAAACAGGCGCAGGAAGAGGCGTAAGTGTCGTGCTGTCACGAAAGAAGCAGTGAGAGGCTCCAGAGTCCAGCGTGAACGACAGCGAACCGTCCTCTGAGGTAGCCGCTGGACTAGAGTCTACACAAGAACCTACACTAGCAACAGGCAACTGAGCAAGGCTAGCACCTAAGCTAACAACACCAGAGTAAGCAGAGTCAGAAACACTAGAGTCAACAACAGCATACATAGCATGGGGAGTACCAATCAGATCAACTAACTGCTCAGCAGACATGCCCCACAGAGCGGAGCCGTAGCGCTGAACAAGAGGCAGCCAGTCAGGGGCAGGAGCACCAACCCCGTAGACCAAACGAACCGTGTCAGTGAGCTGAGCAAAGCACTGACCAGGGGGGTGAAACCGGCCACAAGGGTGGCCACGACGAGGGCCTGTCAGAACCTGGTAGGTGCAGGGAGTGTAAGCAGCACCACGCTGGGTCTGACGCAGCCCCGACCCTGGAGCCAGCTGCTGCCGCTGCTGCTGCTGAGGCTGCTGGGAGGAGAGGGGCTGCTGGTGCTGCAGAAGCTGCTGCTGACGCTGAGCCTGGTACCACGCCGCTGCTCCACCAACCGGGGCAGGAAGTACAGGAGGCGACTGACGAACTCGGGCGTCGCCACCACTAGCAGGCGCAGTGGAGTCACCAGTCACTGCACGAGGCGCCTCTCCAGGCCCTGAACCTCCACCGCTGCCAGGCGCAACGCCACCTCCACTACCTCCGCCTCCACCTCCACTACCACCACCAGAACCGCCTTTCTTGCCACTCCTACCGCGGGACCGCGACGCAGTCGTAACAGCAGCTGCAGTCGCGTCAGTAGCGGCAGTGGCAAGTGAGGCAGTAAAGGTGGGTAACTGCGGGACTGTGCACCCGTGGAAGAGTGGGGGGGGCACAGCACCAGAGGCAGCGGCTACCGAGCGAAGGTTGCTCTCGACGTCCTTGAGTGTAGACTCAAGGACATCGACGGTGAGCTCACTAGGGTGCTTCAGCAGAAGCGCGTCGCGAACGGAGGCAAGGCGGTCAGGGAGGCTAGTGGCGATGAAATAGATAGTAATCGCCATAGGGGGAGGAAGCAGTGCAAGCTGTGCCTCAGTGCAAGCAGCGCGGTAACTAGCGTCGAGCGAGCGGAGGTGAGCGATCAAGTCAGCAGAGCGCTCAAACGAGGCGAGATCAGGAAACAGGAACGGGAGGAAAAGACGGCCAAGAGAGACAGTAGCGGGAGTAGAGTAGCGGGCCTTAATCGCAGTGAGGTACGCAGCAGCGGTGCGAACCTGAGTGAAGTGGACCTCCTCTGACTCAGGGAGGAGGCTGCTGAGTGCGATGCAGGCCGCAGCGTCACGCGACGTCCAAGCCGTCCTGTCAGCGCGCTGACGGGCAAAGCGAGCCGTAGCAGCATCGTCAGGGGCAGGACCTAAAGCGGCAGGCTCGGGGGGCTCGGGGAGGTCACCAGTAGCGTGCGACCAGAGGGTCTCGCCCCCCTGGACTTGACTCTCTAACAGACGGCGAGCGCGAAGAAGCCAGACGGAGAAGTCAAGAGGTCTACCGTCAGCGTCGAAACGAAGAACTCGCGGAGTCGCCATAGCGAGAACGAACGCGAACGAGCAGGCGAGTAACAGCAGGAGGTAAGAGGCAAATTAGGGTTCAGGTGGGGGGACTTAGTCGCAGCGGAAGAACGGGCTAGGGCGACGGGCCAGGGCGTAGGGTCGACGGGACGGGGGAAAGGGCGGGCGCGATGCGACGGGGCAGGGCGACGCGACGGGGCAGGGCGACGCGACGGAGCAGAGGCGACGGGACGGGGAAGGGCGACGCGACGGGGCAGGGCGACGCGACGGGGCAGGGCGACGGGACGGGGAAGGGCGACGCGACGGGGCAGGGCGACGCGACGGGGCAGGGCGACGGGACGGGGCAGGGCGACGTGACGGGGGGAAAGGGCGCGACGCGACGGGGGGAAAGGGCGCGACGCGACGGGGGGAAAGAGCGCGACGCGACGGGGGGAAAAGGGCGCGACTCGACTGGGGGGAAAGGGCGCGACGCGACGGGGGGAAAGGGACGCGACGAGGGGGAAAGGGCGGGCAGGACGCGACGCTAGGAGTGGCGCTAGGCGCGGCACTACGCGCGGTAACAACGGAACCGGGACGAATGAGAGCTAGGATCAGGCTCGGGAGGCTCGAACGGAGAACGGAGGAACGGGATCCCACAGGATCCTAACCTAACTGATACCATGTCAGAATGAAGAATGGATGATGCATTGATGTTGGTTGGGGTACATATAGCTAACCCTAAGTTTTGTACCCCCTAAGACAAACCTCACTATAGGCTACAACATTTGACAGCAGGGTCGCGCGCGGCTCCCCAGGGCGTCGCGACGGGGTAGCGGGGGGCGACGCGCGGGCCAGCGGGGCGACGCGACGGGCTCCCTGGGGGGCGACGCGACCGCCAACGGGGGGGGGGGGGGACGCGCGGGTCGACGGGGTAGAAAACCGCCGCGCGCCCCGAGCGCGCAACGGGAAGAAAAGAAACGCCGCGCGCCCTGAGCGCACGGCAGGCAGCACGCATCGCGCGCCCAAGGCGTGCGATAGGCAGAACAGCAGCGGAAGCATCGGGCGGGACCACCCACAGGATCGACCCAGGAGGGTCGACCTGCTCTGATAGCATGTCGAAACAGCAGGCTAAAACGAGAAACAGGAAAGAGGAGTTTCCACTAGCAGGCAGTTGAGTACATATAGCAAACCCTAATCCGGACTGTACTCGCTATAGAGTACCCCACTGCAGGCTAGAAAAGCATCACATTCTGACACGCTGCATGTCCGCCGGTCGCCGAAACTGAGCAGGTGAATGGGGGGGAGACGAGAGGGGGAAGGGGGGAAACGAGAGGGAGAAGGGGGGAAACGAGAGGGAGAAGGGGGGAAAATGAGGAGAATGGGGGGAAATGAGAGGGAGCAAGGGGGGGAATGAGAGGGAGAAAGGGGGGAAATGAGAGGGAGCACGTGGGACAATGAGAGGGAGAAGGGGGGGAAATGAGCAGGTGAATGGGGGAGAAACGAGAGGGGGAAAGGGGGGGAATGAGGGGGAGCATGAGGACATCTAAAAAATGTGGCTCTTAAAAATGGCAGATTTAGAAAGCTTGCTTTCTAATAATTATCATTTGGCATCGTTCTCATTTCAACTGGCAAATTACAACATGCACCTCGAGCTAGACAATATAAGCGCTAGTACATGTCCTGATACTTCCTATCAATCATTCGTCAAGCTATCAATCCTAATAGGTGTGCGCTAACCCACATTGTACCACTTGTGTCCTCCTGTGTAAGCGGCGGCCTTGATGTCCATCGGTGTTGGGCGGGGGGTGGGAGAGTTGCATGAGCCGTTTGAAAAATGAGAGACGTGGGTGGAGGGAAATGAACTCCAACCCACGATTTGTAGTTGGAGATGGGCGTTTAGCGCGCTTCGACGATGCCAAATTCCCGTTACAGTCAGCTGCGCTTTCGAAATACGTAATTTTAAAAAACACTATGTGTGTTTAAAAATTATCATATTTAGAAAGCTTGCTTTCTAATAATTATCATTTGGCATCGTTCTCATTTCAACTGGGGTCTCTGAGACATGGGCAGCGGGGGTTTTCGATGACGGACGAGTGCCTCTGCGTGCTGTGCTGAAGAAGGGGCGTAGGCCAGATCTTGCAGCTGGCGGGAGGCGCTGATGAGATGTTCGGCGTTGGGCGTGACGTACATCTCCTTCGCTGTATCGCTGCGCCATCTGCCCAGTCGTTTGAAGATTCTGTCCGGCACGCCGGTGTTCGCCGCAGCAGTGGCTGCTCCTTTGCGAAAGGAGTGAGTGCCCAGCTGCTGTTCCCCTAGTCCGATCTTCCCAAAGGCTTCTTTGCACCAGTTCCGGATCGTCGGGTAGGACGGCGACCTTGCTTGGCCTTGTAGTGAGCCACGTCCAAAGATGCGAATCAGCGGCCCTGCGGACTGTCGGTCGTATCCCGCGAGTTGGATGAGCCGTCGGGTGCAGCGGACAGGGCAGAAGGGATCATGAGTTGCGGCGATGGGTATCCATGTGCCCCTTCCAGCTTGGTCCGTCTTGGAGTACGGGATTAGGATCCACATGACCTCACTGTCGAACTGGATGTCTTGCCACTCGATGGCAATGAGGTCCGAGTATCTTAGGAATCCAGTGTACATGAGGATAGGGATTAGCCCCTTTTGGAACTCCCCGGGGTTGTCGGACTGCAGGTAGCTCGCAGACATGTCGTGGACCTGTTGCAGCGAGACAGGCTCCTTCACTCGTGTGGGGCGAGGACAGTGTCGTTTCGCGAAGTCGCGTACTTGAGTGGTGAATGGGCCGGTCGTTGGGCATGTGCTCCCAGTCATGCGGTGTGCAAAGCTCACCGCTGAGCATGTAAGTTGTACCATGGGCAGTGTGGCTCTGTGTTGGATAGCGTACACCAGGTACAGCGCGAGGGTCATGTCCGACGTGGGAAGGAATGGGAGGTTGACCTTTGCACAAAATGCTCGAAACTTGACCCAGTATGGCTCGTATGTTCGGATCGTTGAATCGGCCCGAGACTGTGAGAGCATCTTTAATAGTTGGACTTGTAGCTTCGGTAATACGTCTGCGCGAAGGCGTGCAGGTTGGGTTAGTCGAAGACCACTCGTAGTGCAATGATTGTGCTATGAGGCAGTCCTATGCCTGAAAAGGCAGTGCGGTGCGTTCCTACTGCTAGGCATTGGCTGCCGTGCGTTATGGGAATGTGCGCTCGGACGTGCGGGGCCCAGCTAGGTGGGGAGGGTTGTAGCAGTGGCCACCAGTTTGCCCCCGTCCAGTGGGGGACGATTAGGGTGAATGATGCATTGGTGCGTTGTGCGTGGCGGATGACTGCCGGGATCAGTTGGGGTGGTGGGAACGCGAAGCCATTCTCGTTTGTCCACGAGCATGAAAATGCATCAACCACGGTAGCCTTGGGGTGTGGGATCTTCGAACAGAATCGTGGTAGCTGCGTGTTGTGATGGTTGGCGAAGAGGTCGATTGAATGCGGTCCCCAACGGCGATCAAGGATCCGGAACCATGGTTGCTTCAAAGAGTAATCATCCTGGTCGATCAGCTTTGACAGCTCGTCAGCATGGGAGTTAAGCTCTCGCGGGATCCATTCGACGATTAGTCGAGTGCCGAGCTTCATGCAGATACGGATAATGTCCTTGCAGGCGGTGGTCAGGTCGGGGGTGCGGGAACCGCCTTTGCGAAGGATGAAGAAGACCCCTTGGTTGTCCACCCTTACGAGCACGTGTTTTTGTTGGACCTTGTTCGCATACGTTCGGATGGCCCAAAGGACACCCTCGATTTCTCGTCGGGTGCTGGACGTTGCTTGCAGTGGTGCTGGCATGGCTGCACTGGCTTCTTCAAGTTCGCCAGGGAAGGTGAGCAAAGTGGCACCCCAACTGTGGGAACTGGCGTCCACGTGGATTACAGCGTCGTAGCTATTCCGGACGTGGAATGGTGCGCCATTAAATTTGTCAAACTCCTCGAGCCAGAATTGCAACTCCTCCGCCACAGGTGGGGAAATGCTCACACTGCTTCCCCAGGACGGCGCGTCGTTGATCGTTTGTAGCATGGCGTGGCTGAACGCGCGAGTCGTAGCACCTAGCGCGACAGCCATTGACGCGAGCGTGCCCGTGATTCTGGCGAGGTGGCGGACTGGAACCTGTCGACGTGCTTTGCTTGCGCTCAATAGATTCTGAATGTGTGCATGAAGTGATGCTCGTCGATCGGTGCCAATAGAGAATTGTCCCAAGTTGGTATCCAGCTCGACGCCCAAGAATCGCAGCTGTTGTGACGGGGACAACTGTGATTTTTTCGCGTTGATCACCAAACCTGCCATCTTGAGGTCCGAGATTATCATCTGGCATGTTGCCTGTGCATGTGCCTTGGACGTGCATAAGAACAAGATGTCGTCCACGTAGGGAACAACTCGAATGCCTTGTTCGCGCCAGCGCCTGGCTAATTGTTTGATGAGTTGTGTGAAGACAAACGGTGCTGTTGCGAGGCCGAAGGGCAGTGAGCGAAAGGAGTACGTGCGCCCCTCAAATTCGAAGCCGAGGAATTTCCAGCAAGAGTGGTGTATGTCGACATGATGGTATCCGGATTTTAGGTCGATGGAGAACATCCAGTCTCCTATGCGCGCCAAGTCGGCGACGCGGCTCAATCCCTCGTATTTGAATTTCGGAATGATCAGGTGCTCGTTCACTTTCCGAAGGTCGAGAATAAGCCTGCATTTGTCACGTTGCTCGACCACGTTGAGAGGGCTGATGCATGTAAGCTCCGCTGCCGGGGTAACGACCGCCGCTCCGGTCTCCGTCAGTTCGCGAATGGCCGTGCGCGTGAATGCCGCGTGTGTGTGTGCGCCGAGATGGTTGCGTTCGTGAAACGGTTGTGGAGGGTTGTGTCTCCATGGTAGCCAGTAGCCATTGGCGATGACCGAGAGGATGAGGCTACTTGGGCACCACGAGCTCCACCATACAAGGGTTGCGCGAAGCCTCCCGCGCATTCGCGTGACGGTCTTGTCTGTGACGGCGAATTCGTACGGATCATCGTCGTCTAACATCTCCTCGCTTGTTGCCTCTGCATGTTTGCGGAGTGACAATGGGGCAGGATTGCAAATTGAGGTTCTTATGGATATGATACACATCCTTCGTGTGTGAAAGGTAGGTGCATGCGATGGGTGTATGCGCATTGACCCATTCGAATAATCATTTGTCGGCAATTACATCCGCATTGTACGCCCTCGTTTTTTTTTTTTTTTTTTTTTTTTTTTTTTTTTTTTTTTTTTTTTTTTTTTTTGGCATCCCTCAACCAAAGAGCGGGTGTGAGTCTTCCCGCACGGTCATGTGATCACGAGTTGTTTTTTTTTTTTTTTTTTTTTTTTTTTTTTTTTTCATGCCTCGTGCCTTCCATTCGACTCTCTCCCTCTCCCTCTCCTTGTTTATCTTTGGCTTGCTCCCTCTCTCTCTCTCTCTCTACCTCTCTCTTTCTCTCTCTCTCTCTCTCTCTCTCTCTCTCTCTCTCTCT
The DNA here is from genome assembly GCA_947470075.1 of Closterium sp. Yama58-4. NCBI lineage: Eukaryota > Viridiplantae > Streptophyta > Zygnematophyceae > Desmidiales > Closteriaceae > Closterium > Closterium sp. Yama58-4. The sequence continues at coordinate 604,126 of CANIUD010000033.1, forward strand.
CTCTCTCTCTCTCTCTCTCTCTCTCTCTCTCTCTCTCTCTCTCTCTCTCTCTCTCTCTCTCTCTCTCTCTCTCTCTCTCTCTCTCTCTCTCTCTCCCTCTCTCTCTCTCTCACACACACACACACACACACACAATTCTCCTTTGTTCTTGCTCTTGCTCACCCTTTAGTCGGGTCATGCTTCTTGGCCCTTTGGCCAAAGCAATGGTTGCACGTCCGATGAGTGCAAAGGTCATTGATTGGGGTCATATGGTAAGTGTCATTGCCATTCTTTGCTCCGCCCTCTCTCCTTGTCTCTTCTTCTTCCGCTTATTCTCTCTTTCCTCCCCCCCCTTTGCTTTATTTTTTTTTTTTTTTTTTGTCACACCATGAGCCAAGTCAAAAAATGCTTCTTTAATAAATCCGCCCGTATATAAACCGGGCCATACATTGCCATGCTCCTAGCATGCCTTCGCCCCTACCGCATGGGCTACTACCAATGGGCCAAGAGGTTTTTGCTCCCTCCCCCTCATCCTAGGCCTCTAGCCTATTAATCACCCCTAACTAGGGCTGGCCAACCGCCACCGCTAACCCCTTTGGGTTGCCCACGGTCTTTGCACATGACGTGCACCGTGCCACGCGCACAAGGCGTCATCGCTCAAGGCCCGCCCCTACACCACGGGTGCGGGTCCTTGGCCACCGTTTCCGTTTCTCGGGCAGCCACTTGCCATGTGACCCGGCTGGCCACAACGGAAGCACGCCCCACGGAAGCCATGGAAGCCACCCGTGGGCGGCGGTCCCCGCTTTGGGGTGTATGAAGTCGGCCCGTGCCCTCCACCGCGGTGGGAACGAGCGTACGCGCCTTCCGCGCGATCCATAGCTGCCACGTCAGCCACCGCCTGCTTGAACGGGCGGGAGGTGAGGAGACTCTTCTGCTGGTAGAGCTTGAATCGCTTCGCCACGCGGTCGTCGGTGTGGTCCTCGACTTGGAACATCACGAAGCGCTCCGAAATATAGTCGAGGGCGTTGACGACCATTTCGAGTCCGCCCGCCGTGTCGTCGTGCTGCAGCTTGTACTCCGCGTGTTTCAGGTAGGCCCTCACGTCCTCCTGTTAGAATACTAGGTAGTGGGGCCTAGGCTTAGTAGCCTAGGCCCACACTAGGAGGTAGGTGGGTGCGCTCTAGAACTAGGAGTTAGGGTTTACGAAGGAGAATTGGAATGAAGAATGATTGAGACTAGCAAGCAGCAGAACACACAAATAGCAAACCCTAAGGGGTTGTACTCACTATTGAGCACCCCACTGCAGGCTAGACAAATAACATTCTGACACACCCCCATAGCCAAAGTGGGGTGTAATCAGCAGAGCACACAAAGCAGTACAAGCTCAGGGTGGATCACGACGTCACCACACATTCTGAGCACAAGTTCAAGAACCAATAGTTTATAATTTATGAGCAAAGCTAGAGGCAGTCACAGAGGGTAGGTGAGGAGGAGGAGGGCTAGACTGTAGGTGGAGAGGAGATAAGAGGCGTCGGCTGAAGCTGCAGACACACGGGCAACAGGAGTCAAACTGGCTCAGTGGCTACCGGAACAAGCGCCCCGGACTACAGGAGTAACTGGCTCCGCGGCTAAGAAGAGCGGCAGACGAGCAACGGACCCACGGGCGACTGGCGCAGCTGGCTACGACTGGGCTACCGGAACAAGCGCCCCGGACTACAGGTGCTGCTGACGACAAGACGGCAGCCTCCGCTCAACCGCCCCCAACAGTCCCACACCCTTCGACACACACCCCTTGGTCCACCCTTAGCTCCACTCCCACATTACCCCCCTAGCGCCACTCCCTCGTCTCCCACACATCCACCCCCCCCAGCGGCAGCTGCAGCAGTGGGAGACGGAGGAGAAGGAAGGGGCGACGCACACGGAGCACCCCCACACCCGCCACCCCCACACTCTCCTGTCCAGGGGACGCAGGGGGGGGGGGGGGGAGGGGGAGGGCCGGGGCGGGAGAGCGCACGAGGGCGCAGGCAACCGCGCGTGCCGAGCAACAGCGCGGAGCAGGTAGGGTAGAGCGCACGAAGGCGCGGGCAACCGCGCGTGCAGAGCAACAGCGCGGAGCAGGTAGGGTAGAGCGCACGAGGGCGCGGGCAACCGCGCGTGCAGAGCAACAGCGCGGAGCAGGTAGGGTAGAGCGCACGAGGGCGCGGGCAACCGCGCGTGCAGAGCAACAGCGCGGAGCAGGGCGCACGATGCACGAGGCACGAAGCACGAGGCACGAAGCACAAGGCACAAGGCACAAGGCACGAGGGCGCAGGTAGGTAGGTAGGTAGGTAGAGCGCACGAGGGCGCGGGCAACCGCGCGTGCAGAGCAACAGCGCGGAGCAGGGCGCACGATGCACGAGGCACGAGGCACGAGGCACGAAGCACAAGGCACAAGGCACAAGGCACGAGGGCGCAGGTAGGTAGGTAGGTAGGTAGAACAAACGAACACAGGCAAAACAAACAAATACACGAGCAAGACGAACGAACACGGAGCGGGCTAGAAGCGACACATACAGCACGAGAGGAACAAGACTGCGGGTGACAGGAAAAGGAGGCGGCTGCACCGGGACCAGGAGCGGCGTCGCATGCAGCTGCAGGGTTGGCTGCTGCAGTGGCGGGCGGCTCCAGTGGCGGCTGCTGCTGTGGCGGGCGACTCCAGGGGCGGCCGCTGCAGTGGCGGGCGGCTCCAGGGGCGGCTGCTGCAGTGGCGGGCGGCTCCAGGGGCGGCTGCTGCAGTGGCGGGCGACTCCAGGGGCGGCTGCTCCAGGGGCGGCTGCTGCAGTTGCTGGCGGCTCCAGGGGCTGCGGTTGCAGCTGAAGGCTCTGGCGGCGGCTGCTGCTGCAGGCTCGGCGGCGGCAGCTGCTGCAGGCTCGGCGGCGGCAGCTGCTGCAGGTCGGCGGCGGCTGCTGCTGCAGGCTCTGACTGCGCCAGGGGCTGCTGCTGCAGGCCCGGCAGCGGCAACTGCTGCAGGTAGAGCGGCGGCTGCTGCTGTAGGCTCTGGCGGCGGCTGCTGCTGCAGGCTCTGGCGGCGGCTGCTGCTGCAGGCTCGGTGGCGGCAGCTGCTGCTGCAGGCCTGGCGGCGGCTGCTGCTGCAGGGCGGCGGCGGCTGCTGCTGCAGAGCGGCGGCGGCTGCTGCTGCTGGTAGAGCGGCGGCTGCTGCTGCAGGCTCTGGTGGCAGCTGCTGTTGCAGACTCTGGCGGCGGCTGCTGCTGCAGGCTCTGGCGGCGGCTGCTGCTGCAGGCCTGGCGGCGGCTGCTGCTGCAGGGCGGCGGCGGCTGCTGCTGCAGAGCGGCGGCGGCTGCTGCTGCTGGTAGAGCGGCGGCTGCTGCTGCAGGCTCTGGTGGCAGCTGCTGCTGCAGACTCTGGCGGCGGCTGCTGCTGCAGGCTCTGGCGGCGGCTGCTGCTGCAGGCCTGGCGGCGGCTGCTGCTGCAGGGCGGCGGCGGCTGCTGCTGCAGAGCGGCGGCGGCTGCTGCTGCTGGTAGAGCGGCGGTTGCTGATGCAGGTTCGGCGGCGGCAGCTGCTGCAGGGTCGGCGGCGGCCGCTGCTGCAAGTCTGGCGGCGGCTGCTGCTGCAGGCTCGGCGGCGGCAGCTGCTGCAGGTCGGCGGCGGCTGCTGCTGCAGGCTCGGCGGCGGCCGTTGATGCAGGATCGGCGGCGGCAGCTGCTGCAGGGTCGGCGGCGGCCGCTGCTGCAAGTCCGGCGGGGGGGAGCAGCGGGCGGGCCCCCTGAAGGCGCCGCGACGTGGGGAGCAGCGGGCGGGCCCCCTGAAGGCGCCGCGACGAGCAGGAGAGACGCCCCGCGGGTCCCGCACTGACGTCGCGACGAGCAGGGCGACACCACGCGGGTCCCGCACGGGCGTCGCGACGAGCAGGAGCAGCACCCAGGGGGCGCCGTGACGAGAAGGGGCGACGCCCCGCGGGTCCCGCACGGGCGTCGCGACGAGCAGGGCGACGCCGCGCGGGTCCCGCAGGGGCGTCGCGACGAGCAGGAGCAGCACCCAGGGGGGCGCCGCGACGAGAAGGGGCAACGCCCCGCGGGTCCCACAGGGGGCGCCGCGACGAGCAGCGGGGAGGGCAGCGCGCAGGCCCCCCCGAGGGCGCTTCGACGAACGGGAAAACCGCCGCGCGCCCCGAGCGCGCGGCGGGCAGAAAATGCAATGCCGCGCACCACGGGGCGCGCGGCGGATAGTACGACAGCGGAAGCATTTGGTGGGCCCGATGAACTAGGCGGCAGGATCTCGCCGGCTCTAGATACCATGTTAGAATACTAGGTAGTGGGGCCTAGGCTTAGTAGCCTAGGCCCACACTAGGAGGTAGGTGGGTGCGCTCTAGAACTAGGAGTTAGGGTTTACGAAGGAGAATTGGAATGAAGAATGATTGAGACTAGCAAGCAGCAGAACACACAAATAGCAAACCCTAAGGGGTTGTACTCACTATTGAGCACCCCACTGCAGGCTAGACAAATAACATTCTGACACCTCCAGGGGCTCCGCTTTCGCGCGCACGATTGTCTTCATGAAGTTTGCGGCCGAGAAGGTGGGGGTGGTGGAAGGAAGGGGGGGGAGATTTTCCATGGATGTAAAATTTGTTGCGTTGATTGGAGCCTCACCAGCGTCGTCGTCTGAGTCGTCGGAGTCCTGATTGTCGGCTGCGGCTTCGGGAATGCCGGTGGCTGCTTCTTTGTTGTGACGGCGTGTGGGCGCTCCTTTTGCTCCCTTCTCCTTTTTCGAATTTTCGTTTTTAGCCGAAATCGATGCTGCCGGTTGTGTAGTTTCGGCTTCAATGACGCTGGCGGGTCGCTGCTGTAACAGGGACAGAAGCGCTTTGACTTGGTCCGGGGTCAACGCCCCGGTCAAGTCAGGGTCCACGGTCGCGTCAGACGAGGCGGCCGTCCTGCGCCTCTGGCGCTGACGCGACTGCCTGAGGGGCGCGTGTGCCTCAGGCGCGTGCTCCGCGTCAGCAGCGTGTGGCGCCACGTTCGCCACAGGTGCCACAGGCGCCACTGGCGCAACAGGCGCCACAGGCGCCGAAGGGTGCTGCTGGTGCCGCTCGGCGTTTTTGTTGACCTCGAGCCCGCCCAGCAGCACGTCGACGGCAGTAGGGGCGGACGTTTCGCCGTCTGCCCGGCGCTTGTTGCGGCGTTCGCCCGACGTTTCCCGGGCATTGCGATCGTTGTCGGAATTAATCGGGTCGTTGACGACGGTGTTGTTCGCGCGGTTAAGTGTCGGCGTAGCAGCCATCGTCGTGGCGTTGTGGTTGAGAATGTCGGCTAATAATGTTGAAGGTGAAACGCCTCTCGGTAGAGAGCGGGTTCTAGCCAGCTTGAACGGAAAACTAAAAATGAGCTCGAGGAACTGAGAGTTGCATGAGCCGTTTGAAAAATGAGAGACGTGGGTGGAGGGAAATGAACTCCAACCCACGATTTGTAGTTGGAGATGGGCGTTTAGCGCGCTTCGACGATGCCAAATTCCCGTTACAGTCAGCTGCGCTTTCGAAATACGTAATTTTAAAAAACACTATGTGTGTTTAAAAATTATCATTTTACAGCCATAATTGCCATGCCTATGGCGGGTTTATGGCCAGGAATTGGCGGGCTGTACACAGGCCGCTTCGTAGGCGTTTGGGGCCCGTGAATTGTTGGGCTGTACATTGACTAAAATAGCCTTGTATGACCATTCATGGCCCGTTCTACATTGTCATACATAGCCATGTACAATCGTGTATTTGAAAACTGAATACAGGGATGTATTGTCTGCCTATCAATGGTATTGAAGGGCAGAAAGATTTATGGACATTTATTCGAGGACTATAAATATCAATGTATTAGAACCCTATAAATTCACATAAGCAGCAGGAGCATTTACTGCAGCATTCACCGTATTTGATGATATCAACGTTTTGGAATTTGTTTTGCACCTGCTGTTGTTTAGTGCTACTTAAGACTATCCTTCTGAAAATGGCTGCACCGTTACATTAATGGGGAATATACAAAGGCCACATACATACACCAGAACATTGATGCCCTAAGCATGATAAAACTACGAGGGCTAGGAGACCAACGCAACAGATCCGATGAGCCGTAAGAAGATTCAACTGCACATAGAAACAAAACCACGGTTAGAACTACTTGTAGCCTAAAACACCACTTACACGCCGTACTGAAAATGCCGTGAGCACATTCAACAAGCGTAATAGCGCCAGATGCCTGCAATATCTGCGAACATCACAAACACAACACTTCTGCCACACGAATTAACAGCCATTGGCCGTGACGTTAGACCAATTAGAAATTCGGCGTAGGCAAACACAACACATGGGCTCACACAACAGCCAATTGTTAGACCAGCGACTGGCAATGAAGTGAGCAAACCGCTAGCAGAGTGTGCGCTGAACTTCGAAACGACATGATCAGACGTTGTATGCCTAGTATAACTAAGGATCATAGCTCGCGAAGTGAGCTGTGATCGAGTGGCATTAGGCGACGGAGTTCCAGATGAAAGATAAGTGAAAACGACGTGAGAATGAGATGAAAAAGGTGAGGTGGGTTCCTTGTACAAGGGTAGGATGAGGTGTATGGGCTGGGGCGAAGGTAGAGTAGGAAGGGATTGAGAATTTTGCTCAATCCCGCGAAAGCGCGGTTTGATTTATTTTTGCCACGTGGCGAGCCTATGATCGCGTGAACCTCGATCTGTTTTATTGTTATCACAAGCTTCAAGAGAATTTTAGTTAGGTTCTGTACTGCGCTGCCCGCGCGCAAAAATAAAACCCCTATAGGTAAGACATGCGTTAGGGATGCATCAAACCTAAACGCCTAGAGGCAAGGTGTTAAGGGTTGATGCCTCCCTAATGCATGCCAGGCCCAAATGGGTTTTATTTTTGCCCGCGGGCAGCGTAGTACAAAACTTAACTAATTTTCTGTTGAAGTTTGTGATAACAATAAAACAGATCGCGGTTCACGCGATCGAAGGCATGCCACGTGGCGATAATAAAACGAACCGCGATTCCGCGGGATTGAGCAAAACTCTCGGGCCAACTTCATATATACTCAAAGTATTCCCGAGCGCGTTCTCAGGTGTAATCAACCTGGACTTTCTCAACGTTGTTTGGTCTTCGCGTTTTAGTCACATTTCACGCTGGTCGAGCTCTTTAGGTAGTGACAAAAACAGAACCACTCATTTTACCCTCCCGAATTGTATATGTTAGTTTAAAGTACGGAATTTACGACAGGTCCGAAAAAAATAAACCCTCTAGGGAATGTGGACGCATTTTCGGGAGGGGTCAGCACTAAACACGGGAAAGGGCATTGTTTTTAGGGTTGATGCCTCCCGAGTCGCATCCCTTTCCGATTGGGTTTTATTTTTTTGTCAGGTGGGGTGCATTATATTATTCCAAAATACTGGGTGGATTCCCGATGTATTTAGGGTTGATCCGTTCCGAAATTCATACAGGTCCGCTACAAGTTACATAGATTTTATTCTAGTGCTATAATTGTTCTTAGTGACTGTATGCAGAAAATACCCGGAATAGACTAATACTATATCGCGAAACTATGTTTCTGTTGGTGATTAGACCTGAGAACTCGCTCGGGAATACTTTGAGTATGTATGAAGTTGGCCGAAAACTCTCGAAGGGATTGAGTCGAGCGCAACGCAAAACGAATGTGGTGCTGGTTGGGTTGGGAACTTCGGATTGGTTGAGCTGCTCACCAGCCGCACTTGACCACCCCTGCTCTAAAATCACGGCCGATCGCGCTGATGTGCAGTGACTCGAAACTGTAATTTTGCTGTGTCTGGCAACAGGATTGGTTGAGATCGAGCAGCTGCTGCTCTGTACCAATCGCGCTCATGTGCGCCAGCACTTATGAACTGTACCTAGCGCGCGAGCTGGTGTGTGGTGCATATGTCTGATGTGCTGGACGCGACATGCTGTTTCGATAAGAGAACTCACAATCGTACAGCCCCACATCATCACCTGAAACAACGTTCATTGGTCAGATGCAAAATACGAGATTTGCGAGTGATCATGCGAAACTCCACGTCATTCGCACGAAGATGCATCGTCCTGACCAGACGCAGAATAGTGTGACAACCCAGAAAGCAAGAACGAACACAAACAATCAACATGTTATTATGCTTTAAGAGAATGATTCGATATATTCAAATTCAGATGCATGGTTCATTCTAACAAACTAAACAAGATGAAAAAATGTACGGTGTAGGACTCGTGTAGTTTTTCAACACATGCTTCACTTCCGTTGCAATAAAAATTACTAACATGACCTAAAATCATGTTGATATTGAATCATGCTATTATACTAATTTATTCTATCATGTTCGAACATATATATTGCAAGTAAATGTAGAATTTTTTAAATGCGAAAATATCTGTCAACATCAAAAGGGATTAAATAAATGTACCCTTTAGTAAAGAAGGTGTTCAGAAATCATATCAATCTACCAAGGCGATTATCTAGCGCAGCACGAACGAACCTTGCCAACGCTGCCAACGCTGCACGAATGATGCGTTCCAACGCAGCTAGAAAGTGGCTTGGCAAGATTGCACCAAGGCGCAACGTGCACACTGTTGCGATGTTAAGGTTGATCGTGCCTAGGATCACCTCAGGAAGGCGTTGCAGCGGAAGTATTGGCAACATGTTGCGTTTCGCGATCCGTGCTGAGTTCGACGCCGCAATCCAAGTGTTGAGCGGCGGAGAGTAGGTTGAAGCGCAGATTCAGGACGATGAGCACATCGTTAAGAGTGATGTGCGTGCGTCTTCCCCGTGCCTTGAGCACGTCGATTCCTTGCGCGCTTGCGCGCAGGCGAGTGTTGTTCGCCATAGTGAGATAGGTGACCGTTGGGGTTGCGACAGCGTTGGAGATGCAACGCTCGGAACCCACCATGTGCTGGCCGCTGTCCAGGTACCAGGTGTTGTAGCGCTTATGATTGTCACGTCCGAGCAGCGCCAGACGCAACGTGACGATGTGTGGTGTGTCAAACTTCAGAAACTGCTTACGCGAGAGCCAATCGAGTGGCGCCGCCCGCGTATCAGGTACGTGCGGGGGACTTTCAAGCAGCGGGATTGGGAGGTTCCAATCTTGATCCTCGTCGTCGCTGAAGTCGTGGCGCGTGCTGAACAGGTTGTTGCTGGAAAACACGCCGATTGGGTGAGGTGCTGGCTCAGGTGACGGTGAGCGTACGCGGCGACGACGGGATTCGCCAGTCATGGCCATGTTCCCCATGACGTTGCGCGCTGGGGCAGGCGGTGATAGCTGCTGCTGCTTATGCTGAAGCGCTGTGTTCAGATGGGGGTTGATACGCCTGGGCTGGACGCATGTCGTGTCGTGCATCTTCTCCCCCTGTGCCATTTTCGTCTCCAGTAGCTGCTGGAGCAGACCGAATCTTTCGGTTAGTACACGTCGTTCAGGTGGCGCCATGCGTTGAGGGCTGGAGCAGGGGATTCTTTGTATGAGCGAATGCTCAACTGCTCCGCCGGCGACATGTTCCGCAAGAAAACGCTGTACGCCATCAGGGACTCGTTGTAGTAGCGCATCCTGGCCGTCAAAGCACACACTTGTCTTTATTTTTTATATGCTCAAAAACCTTGATTGCGCAGAGAGAATTGCTTCTTCGCTGGGACGGGGAGTCTTGGGTGTTGAGCCATTTGTGTCGAGGGAGAAGGTGTGCGGGGCGGTATTCTGGCCGTTCGAGCTTCGATACTGTGTGATTCGCTTTGCTGCGGTTAGGAGTGCACAATCATATTTCACTATTCGTAACAAGTAATATTGGCAGACTGCCTTGGGTGCAATGCTTGCAGATTGCCCTGCCGCAGCGTTGGCAAGCCGCTCTTCTGCTATGATGGCAAGTTGCTTTGCATATTGCTTGCAAGGTGTTGTAGTGCCTTATTTGCTATGTCGGCTTGTTTGCTATATCCTAGTGAAACTCTGTCTGGATTTTACAAAGACAACCAAGCACCCTTTCAAGATTTGCAGCCAGAATTCAGACCTGGCGACTCAAGCTAATCCGAATCAATATCCGAATTTACTTCAATAACGCACATTTGCAAATTTTGATTTTTGCATTGTTATATTATTTGTTTGATAAGTAGATGATTGTAAGCACATGCGAATAAAAAATAACTATCTGATTGCTTTTTGTAGACACAATTGTACTCTCGCCCAATCATAATATTTTACCAAAATGTAGTGGGAGATTTATGAGATGCTTGATCAATAACAATCTTGTAACAACTAATCAGTAGGTACGTATTGACTGTTTTGGAGAGTTTCGTCAACATCTGTCGCATGTGTGTATTGGCGATCCTTGACTCGGCGTTACCCCTGCAAGCATCTCGCCAGTAGCCGTTCAGATATGTCAGAACATTCGCCTTGTCTATAAATCACCAGGCCGTAACAAGCCCCGCCCCAAAATTGCTGCGCTTAGAAAGCGCACCGCGTCCTGAACTCTGAGCCGTCGATTCTATAAAAAATCGAACGATTCACGTCACTCCCGAAACCAATTTCATCGGAGCACATGCGACGGGCGAAATTGATGTTTTCTAAGCGCGATCTTAACCGTTGGTAAAATCGCTTGGAAACTCATCCGTAGATCTTGGGCGAGCACGTTCCAGGAAACAACCCGACAAAATTTGTTCTGCGCAGAATTGGCAAAACCGGGTTGATGGCGGTTCCAAACTTGCCACCTTGCCCCCAAACGCTGCCGCATGTCATACACAGCAACTTACAACGATCGGGAATCACAGAGAGAAGTGGTCCGATTGACCATCCCATTTCCAACACCCCCAACATTTTTGCGATGAGAAATGAGAGGGAGAACGGGGGGACATGAGAAGGAGAAAGGGGGGACATGAGAGGGTCAAGGGGGGAAATGAGAGGGAGAAGGGGGAAGGAGAAGGGGGTGAAATGAGAGGGGGAAGGAGGGTAAACGAGAGGGGGAAGGGGGGGAAACGAGAGGGAGAAGGGGGGGAAACGAGAGGGAGAAGGGGGGGAAACGAGAGGGAGAAGGGGGGGAAACGAGTGGGAGAAGGGGGAAAAATGAGCGGGAGAAGGGGGGAAAGAGCGAGAGAAAGGTAGGGGAAACGAGGAGGCTGGAACGGGAATTGAGAAGGCGAGAAGGCGAGAAGGGGAAACAGGGAGCGGGAAGGGGAAACGGGGAGGCGGGGAGGGGTAATGGGGAGCGGGAAGGGGAAACGGGAAGATGGGAAGGGGAAACGGGGAGCGGGAAGGGGAAATTGGGAGGCGGGGAGGGGTAATGGGGAGCGGAAAGGGGAAATGGGAAGATGGGAAGGGGAAACGGGGAGCGGGAAGGGGAAACTGGGAGGCGGGGAGGGTAATGGGGAGCGGGAAGGGGAAACGGGAAGATGGGAAGGGGAAACGGGGAGCGGGAAGGGGAAACGGGGACGCGGGGAGGGGAAAGGGGGAACGGGAAGGGGAAACGGGGAGGCGGGGAGGGGTAATGGGGAGCGGGAATGGGAAACGGGGAGGCGGGAAGGGGAAATGGGGAGCGGGAAGGAAAACCGGGTAGACGGGAAGGGGAAATGGGGAGCGAGAAGGAAAAACCGGGGAGGCGGGAAGGAAAAATGGGGGGCAGAAAGGGGAATTGGGGAGGCGGAAAAGGGAAACGGGGAGGTGGGAAGGGAAACGGGGAGGTGGGAAGGCGAAACGGGGAGGTGGGAAGGGGAAACGGGGAGGTGGGAAGGGGAAACGGGGGGCGGGAATGGGAAACGGGGTGGCGAGAAGGGGAAACAAGAAGCGAGAAGGGGAAACGAGGAGCGAGAAAGGGGAAACAGGGAGGGGGAATGGGTTACGGGTGTTGAGAATATGTTTGTACGCTTTTATTATAAGTGCACTGTTCGAAGTGTGCTTACAGGGGCTCGCCATAGCGAGGGATTTGAACCTGGTGGCGAGTCAACGGGGCGCAACCGAGCACAGCGGTTGCGACCCGCGTGGCAGATCAGAGTCGAATCGACAGCAGGAGGCAGCATCTACAGTACGTGAAACCGTCCTGCAGGGCGCGACTGAATACCGCGCCCTTGCCGAAGCTGAACAGTCGCGCCAGCGCGACTGTAACAGGGCAACTGAATCGTTACAGCAGTTGCGCCTTGGTAATTGCCTGCCTCGTGTGTTTCCTATATAACTGAATGCTTTGCATATCTCTTATTACACAATTCCCAAGCGTGTGTCCGGCCTACCCTCGGCCGCTGCTCTGGCACCAAGTTACAAGCCAGGAGAGCTACCTCTGAGTGACCATTGCCCCGCCGTAGGGACGTCGTTATCTTCCTAGAGCTTCCGCTGCGCTCTAGCGACTTATTGTTTCCAACATGGTATCACGAGCAAGTGTTCCAATCCTTGGAACCTGTGGGAGAAGATTTGTACAACTGGCACACCACCAGAATTATCACCAGGAGCATGTACTGAAGCAGGTTCGACCTGCCACTTCCCACGGATCATTACGTGGAGGAATTCTTCAACGTGCCGCCGACGCAACATTTCGAGTGACTCGGCGAGACGCCTTCCAAGGCGTTCTGGCAAATTCCCTGGCAAGGACTTCACAATTTCAAACCGGTAGAACTGCAGCTCTCCTCGTTTCTACACTTCTAACAGTGGAGGGGAGTGTTGAGAATATGTTTGTACACTTTTATTATAAGTGCACTGTTCGAAGTGTGCTTACAGGGGCTCGCCATAGCGAGGGATTTGAACCTGGTGGCGAGTCAACGGGGCGCAACCGAGCACAGCGGTTGCGACCCGCGTGGCAGATTAGAGTCGAATCGACAGCAGGAGGCAGCATCTACAGTACGTGAAACCGTCCTGCAGGGCGCGACTGAATACCGCGCCCTTGCCGAAGCTGAACAGTCGCGCCAGCGCGACTGTAACAGGGCAACTGAATCGTTACAGCAGTTGCGCCTTGGTAATTGCCTGCCTCGTGTTTTTCCTATATTGTCAAACATTGCATGTTTAAGTTGTGTAGGCTGTAGTGGGTTTGACCTTAGGGGGTACACAAACTTAGGGTTTCATACTTGTACCCAACTTTCTGTTAGTTCATCATCCCTCATTCATTCATTTTAACATGGTTTCAGAGCAGGTCCTTCGCTAGGACCTAATTTTTTCGGGCCCACCACTACTGACTGCCTACTAGCGCCTTCGTGCGCCCTACTGTCGGAGCGCTCCCTAGCGCCTCCCCCCCAGCGCCCTCGTGCGCCTCTCTTTCACGGCCCCTTAAGGCCCCGTCGACCCTGCGTGTCGCCCCTTAGCGACCCGCGCGCCGCCCCTTAGAGGCCCCATCGACCCCGCGCGCCGCCCCTTAGAGGCCCCGCTGGCCCCGTCGACCCCGCGCGCGCCCCGTTGGCCCGTCGACCCCGCGCACGCCCCACCCAGAGGCCCCGCTAGCCCCGTCGACCCCACGTGCGCCCCGCCTAGAGGCCCCGCTGGCCCCGTCGACCCCGCGCGCCTCCCTTAGCGGCCCCGTCCGCCCCGTCGACCCCGCGCGAACCCACGCCTTAGCGGCCCCGTCGACCCCACCCGCCGCCCCTTACCGCCCCGCACACGATAGCCACGGCCCCGCCAGAACCAGGCCGTCCGAGACGAGCCGCGCAGCCCGAACCGAGCCACGCTGCCCTAACCGAGCCGTGCCGCCCTACCTGAACCGAGCCGCGCCGCCCGTACTGAGCAGCCTCTCTGGACCGAGCCGCCCTACCTGAGTCGCGCTGCCTACTGCTGTTAGGGTGCACCTACTACTACTACTACTACTGCTGCTCTTACTGCTACTATGGCTAGCCCTCCTGTGCTAGCTTTCGATGCCGAGGGCCGCCCAGTGAAGTTTGACACCTGGCTAGATGACCTGCACCTCTTCCTACAGCTCACTGCCAAGGAGGACATCTCACTGTACGATCACGCCCTAGGCCATGCTACTGCCCCTGCTGCTACTGCTGACAGCGCTGCCCGCTCACAGTGGCAGACTCGTGACGCCCACGCTCGCTTTGCTATTCGCAACTCCCTGCCGATAGATGAGCGCGAGCACTTTGGCCAGCACAAGACTGCACAGGACCTGTACACTGCTGTCGTTGCCCGCTACTCCTCACCTGCCTCTGCCGCACTAGGCCGTCTCTCACTCCCCTACCTGTTCCCCGACCTGGCCTCTTTTCACACAGTTGCTGACCTCATCACGCACCTCCGTACTAGTGAGGCCCGCTTCCGTGCCGCTATGCCCGACGAGTACCTTGCTAAGAACCCCCCCCGCTCTGGCTCACTCTCTACCACCTAGTCACCCGCCTCCCTGACTCTCTGCGTGCAGTCAGGGACCACTTCCTAGCTCGCTGCCCCACTGAGCTCACCATTGCCCTCCTCGAGAAGGAACTACTTGCAGCTGAGGCTAGCATAGTCGCTGTAGGTGCCTCTCGTGGCGACCCCCGCACCCCTTTCTTTGAGGGGTGTTCCCCTTCCCCCCTTCTTCCCTCTGTAGCCTCTGCTTCTGCTGTCGACCTCCTTGGTGCTGAGAAGGTCGGGACTGCGTCCGCTTCGAGCTGGCGCCGCAGGGGCAAAGGGGGCAAGGGAGGCGGAGGTGACGGCGGGGGAGGCGGTGGTGGAGGCGATGGCGGCGGTGGGGGTGGTAGTGGGGCTGTAGGGACTAGTGGCAGCGGTGGGGGTGGTGGCGGCAGCGGCGGGGGAGGTGGCAGGGGCGGGGGCGGTGGTGGGGGCGGCGGTGGTCGCGGCGGCGGCAGGGGAGGGGGTGGTCGAGGAGGTGGCGGCGGCGGTGGTGGTCGTGGAGGCGCTGGCAGTGGCCAGAGCCAGCAGCACACTCCGTCACCCCAGGAGGTCCGTGAGTGGTACTCTCAGCACGGGGGGGGGGGTGGGCTTAGCTGCACGTATGTCATCCGCACTGGTGACCGCACTGGTCAGACGTGTGGGAGGGCGCACACCACGCAGCGCTGCTTCTCTCGCCTCGACGACGCCTGGCGTACTCAGTTCCCTGATGCCACTGAGCTGCCCCGCTGGTTTGATCTGATGAAGAAGGGAGTTGATATCTATGCTCTAGACTTTGATGCTATTCTCACTGCCATGTATGTGATGTCTACTAGTGGAGAGGGTGCTCAGTACCTGTGTGTTCCGCCTGATTCGGGCGTTCGGACCAGTGAGGCTGCCGCTCTAGGTGCTAGTGAGACTGCCACTCCAGGTACTCGCGTGTCTGCTACCCCAGGTGCTGGTGAGGCTGCTGCTCTAGGTGCTCGTGAGTCTGTGCCCCCTGGTACTGAGTCGACTGAGGCACTGCACACCTTCACACTGGACTCAGGTGCTTCTCGCTGTTTCTTTCGTGACCGCACTGTCCTTGAGCCGCTGGCTCGGCCAGTTGCTGTCTCCCTCGCTGACCCCTCTGGGGGTCCGGTCATTGCGACCTCCTCCACTGTCCTTCCTTGTCCTGCGGTCCCGTCAGGCACACTGTCAGGTCTCCACCTCCCCTCGTTCTCTACGAACTTGGTGGCGAGTTGTGCGCTCTAGGAAGGGGGTGTTCACCAGTTCACCCCTGCCTACGAGCGCGTGACACACTGCATGTGTGCTCGGACGGGCCGTCACCTGGCTACCTTCACTCGGCAGCCGGGGTCGGACCTGTACACACTGACCACTGAGTCCCCTCAGGTAGCTGCGTCTGCGTCTGCGTCAGGTCAGCTGTCGGCCCCCTGCTCGTGTCGCTCTCTGGCGCACGAGACCGTCCTCTGGCACCACCGACTTGGTCACCCGTCTGTGCAGCGCCTTCGTGCCATGCACAAACGGTACCTTGTCTCTGGTCTTCCCAGGGTTCTCCCTCCCCTCCCACCCTCGCCTGCTCCTCCCTGTCTTCCCTGTGTCGAGGGGCGGCAGCGCGCCGCTCCTCACTCCTCCTCGTTTCCCCCGACGACTGCTCCCTTGCAGACACTCCACATGGACGTGTGGGGCCCAGCCCGCGTCCGTGGACAGGGTCAGGAGAGGTACTTCCTGATCGTTGTTGACGACTACTCGCGCTACACCACGGTCTTCCCCTTGCGCACCAAGGGTGAGGTCCCTCTTGATCCCTTGGATCCGCGCTTCTCGTCTCCAGCTCAGCGAGCGTTTCCACTCGGACTTTCCTGTCCTGCGTTTGCACTCTGACAGAGGTGGTGAGTTCTCCTCCGACCTCTTGGCAGCCTACTGTGCGGAGCACGGCATTGAGCAGTCGTTCACACTTCCGGCCTCTCCACAGCAGAATGGGGTTGCTGAGCGCCGCGTTGGCTTGGTCATGGAGGTCGCTCATACCTCCTTGATCCATGCGGCTGCCCCCCACTTTCTGTGGCCGTTTGCGGTCCGATACGCTGCGCATCAGCTCAACCTCTGGCCCCGTGTCTCCTTGCCGGAGACTTCCCCGACACTGCGTTGGACGGGAGAGGTTGGAGATGCGTCGCGTTTTCGGGTCTGGGGATCTCGAGCTTTTGTTCGCGATACGTCCGCGGACAAGCTCTCCTCCCGCGCTGTTCCTTGTGTCTTCCTTGGCTTTGTCCCGGACGCGTCTGGTTGGCAGTTTTACCACGCCACCTCGCGCCGTGTCCTGCCCTCTCAGGACGTCACTTTTGACGAGTCCGTCCCCTACTACTGCCTCTTCCCCTACCGCACTGCCCCGCTCCCCCCCCCGCCTCTCTTCCTCGCTCCAGGTGCTGCTGTGCTAGACCCCCTCCCCCCTCAAGGTGCCGCTCCCTCAGGTGTGTCTCAGGTAGACCCGGTTGAGCCTGTCGAGGTAGCTGTCGACTCTCGTCCTGCTAGGGGTGCTGAGTCTGAGCGTGCGGAGCCTGGGGGTGCGGAGCCTGGGGGTGCTGAGCCTGGGGTTGCGGAGTCTGGGGGTACTGAGCCTGGGGGTGCTGAGCCTGGGGGTGCGGAGTCTGGGGGTACTGAGTCTGGGGGTGCTGAGTCTGGAGGTGCTGAGCCTGGGGGTGCTGCGCCTGGAGGAGCCCTCTCCTCACAGCAGCTGCAGGAGAGGTACTTACAGTACTGCAGCCTCAGGAGAGGTGCTTCTGGAGCCAGGAGTGCTGCTGGAGCTGGTACTAGTGCTTCCCCTCCTAGACGAAAGCTGCCCTCCCTTCAGCGGATCCGAGAGTGGTACACGCGGCGCTGTAGTCTTCGGAGTAGCGCTCCTGGTGTCGCGGACCCTGGTGCTGGAGGTGCTGCTGCTGCTGCTGGAGGTGCTGCTGGTGCTGGAGGTGCTGCTGGTGCTGGACCTACTGCTGCTGGTGCTGCTAGAGGTGCTGCTGGTGCTGCGGACCCTGGAGTTGGAGCTGCTGCTGGTGCTGCGGACCCTGCCGCTGGTGGTGCTGCTGGTGCTGCGGACCCTGGAGTTGGAGCTGCTGCTGGTGCTGCGGACCCTGGAGTTGGAGCTGCTGCTGGTGCTGCGGACCCGGACGTTGGAGCTGCTGCTGGTGCTGCGGACCCTGGAGTTGGAGCTGTGGCTGGTGCTGAGGACCCGGGCGTTGGAGCTGCTACTGGTGCTGCGGACCCTGGAGTTGGAGCTGTGGCTGGTGCTGCGGACCCGGGAGTTGGAGCTGCTGCTGGTACTGAGGACCCTGGCGCTGGTGTCTCTGCTGGTTCTGGAGACGCTGCGCGGCCGCGACCGTACTTCGTGCCGCTCCTTCAGCAGGTTCTTGGTCAGACTCCTCCTCCTTGTCCTCCTCCCTCCTTAGAGTGTCCTCCGCCTGTCCAGTCGCAGTCACAGTTACCGCCTGCCTCGCCTCTCCCTGGTCCTTCTCCTTACACTGGTCCCACAGGAGGTCTTACGGAGCGTCGTGAGCCTGAGTCTCGTCCTGTGTCGCCTGCGTCTCGCTCTGCGTCGCCTGTTCGTGCTGCTCGCACTGGTCGTCGTGTCCCGCGTGAGCGTCCTCCTCCTATCCCTGGCACTCACTACATGACTCTGCGTCCCTCCACTGCTCCTCAGCGTGTCCCTCTGCCGTCTCCTCCTGCGTCCTCTCTTCCTACTCTTTCTGACCCGGAGTCTGACTCCATTCGTGCTGCCCGTCCCACTGTCACGCGTCTCCTCGCCACTGTTGTCACTGACCCTACCTTTAAGTCCTCTGCTGCGGCTGCACTGGTCGCTGAGTTGGTTGACTTTGCTGCCACGTGTCGTCTAGACTACGCCGCTAGCCTTGTTGCTGAGTCTGAGTCTGTCTGTCCTCCGTCCGTCGGGGGTGAGTGTGCTCTTGGCACAGACGTCCTTGAGGACAGGCAGGAGGAGTTCCAGTGCTTTGCTGCTGCTTTGCCCCATCTCGTGTCCATGCTAGTTGCCCCTGAGGGAGACCCGGATGCACCAGACATCCCGACTCCGCGCTCTTACGCAGAGGCGATGGAGGGTCCCTACTCCTCTCAGTGGCAGACAGCCATGGACGCAGAGATGGCTTCTTGGAAGTCCACAGGCACCTACGTCGACGAGGTTCCCCCACCTGGGGCGAACATCGTCAGTGGCATGTGGATTTTCAGGGTGAAGCGGCCGCCGGGTTCTCCTCCTGTCTTCAAGGCGCGCTACGTTGCTCGAGGCTTCAGTCAGCGAGAGGGAGTAGACTTCTTCCAGACCTTCTCCCCCACCCCGAAGATGACTACTCTTCGGGTGCTGCTGCACATAGCCGCTCAGCGCGACTACGAGCTTCACTCACTTGACTTCAGCACTGCTTTCTTGCAGGGCAGCCTGCACGAGGAGATCTGGATGCGCCGCCCACCTGGCTTCACTGGGTCGTTTCCTCCTGGTACCCAGTGGAGCCTCCGGCGGCCGGTCTACGGTCTCCGCCAGGCGCCACGTGAGTGGCACGACACACTGAGGACGACACTTGCGGCTCTTGGGTTCGCTCCTTCTACTGCTGACCCGTCACTGTTTCTACGCACCGACACCTCGCTGCCGCCGTTCTACATCCTCGTGTACGTCGACGACTTGGTCTTTGCCACTGCTGACCCTTCGGCACTCGCCCACGTGAAGTCGGAGCTGCAGAAGAGACACACGTGCACAGACCTGGGTGAACTGACAAGCTATCTTGGCTTGCGGATCACCCGGGACAGAGCACGGCGCACCATCACCTTGACTCAGTCACACATGGTGCAGCAGGTCCTTCAGCGCTTCCGCTTCACGTACTCCTCGCCTCAGCCCACTCCTCTGCCTACCGGTCACTCGCTCTCAGCTCTGCCTTCGGATGAGTCCGTAGAGCCGAGTGGCCCGTATCCAGAGCTTGTGGGCTGCCTCATGTACCTGATGACCTGCAATCGACCTGACCTTGCATACCCTCTTAGCATCCTTGCACGCTATGTCGCTCCTGGCCGTCACCGGAAGGAGCACATGGATGCCGCTAAGAGGGTGTTGCGCTACTTGTGCAGTACGTCGGGCATGGGGCTAGTGCTTGGAGGGCGAGACCGAGTTGTACTCACTGGGCACTCAGACGCTTCTTGGGCAGACGACCAGGCTACTCAGCGGTCGTCTCAGGGTTACACCTTTTGTCTTGGGTCTGGTTCAGTTTCTTGGCGTTCTACTCGCTCTTCTTCTGTTCTCAGCTCTAGTTGTGAGGCTGAGATCTACGCCACAGCCATGGCAGCCCAGGAGCTACGCTGGCTCACCTACCTGTTGACCGACTTGGGAGAGCGGCCTCGTTCTCCTCCAGTGCTGTACGTTGACAACAAGGCTGCCATTGCCTTGTGTGAGGAGCACAGACTGGAGCACAGAACGAAGCACATCGCTCTGCGTTACTTCCTTGCTCGAGAGCTGCAGCAGCGCGGTCAGCTTCGTCTGCGTTACGTGGCCACTCGGGCCAACACTGCTGATGTGTTCACCAAGGCGCTTCAGCCTTGTGACCATCAGCGTTTCTGTACTCTTCTAGGCCTTGTGCCTGCTGGACCTCACTTGCTTACTTCTTGACTCTGCTTGTACTGTGATCTCTATATATATACCTGCATGTTTACACTTGCTAGGTTGTGATCACTGTATCTCTTGTTATATTATCAAACTGCATGTGAACTGGTCTTGTGACCGCTTGCTTGTGCTTGGAATTTGTGTGGTATCCTTGAGATCCACCCTGAGCTTGTTTTGCTTTGTTTTGACTGGTCTCGTGACCCTCTGGTTGTCTCCCACTGCGCCTATGGGGGTGTGTCAAACATTGCATGTTTAAGTTGTGTAGGCTGTAGTGGGTTTGACCTTAGGGGGTACACAAACTTAGGGTTTCATACTTGTACCCAACTTTCTGTTAGTTCATTATCCCTCCTTCATTCATTTTAACATATATAACTGAATGTTTTGCATGTCTCTTATTACACAATTCCCAAGCGTGTGTCCGGCCTACCCTCGGCTGCTGCTTTGGCACCAAGTTACAAGCCAGGAGAGCTACCTCTGAGTGACCATTGCCCCGCCGTAGGGACGTCGTTATCTTCCTAGAGCTTCCGCTGCGCTCTAGCGACTTATTGTTTCCAACATGGTATCACGAGCAAGTGTTCCAATCCTTGGAACCTGTGGGAGAAGATTTGTACAACTGGCACACCACCAGAATCATCACCAGGAGCATGTACTGAAGCAGGTTCGACCTGCCACTTCCCACGGATAATTACGTGGAGGCGTGCCGCCGATGCAACATTTCGAGTGACTCGGCGAGATGCCTTCCAAGGCGTTCTGGCAAATTCCCTGGCAAGGACTTCACAATTTCAAACCGGTAGAACTGCAGCTCTCCTCGTTTCTACACTTCTAACAGTGGAGGGGAGTGTTGAGAATATGTTTGTACGCTTTTATTATAAGTGCACTGTTCGAAGTGTGCTTACAGGGGCTCGCCATAGCGAGGGATTTGAACCTGGTGGCGAGTCAACGGGGCGCAACCGAGCACAGCGGTTGCGACCCGCTTGGCAGATTAGAGTCGAATCGACAGCAGGAGGCAGCATCTACAGTACGTGAAACCGTCCTGCAGGGCGCGACTGAATACCGCGCCCTTGCCGAAGCTGAACAGTCGCGCCAGCGCGACTGTAACAGGGCAACTGAATCGTTACAGCAGTTGCGCCTTGGTAATTGCCTGCCTCGTGTGTTTCCTATATAACTGAATGTTTTGCATATCTCTTATTACACAATTCCCAAGCGTGTGTCCGGCCTACCCTCGGCCGCTGCTCTGGCACCAAGTTACAAGCCAGGAGAGCTACCTCTGAGTGACCATTGCCCCGCCGTAGGGACGTCGTTATCTTCCTA
Organism: Closterium sp. Yama58-4; assembly: GCA_947470075.1. Classification (NCBI taxonomy): domain Eukaryota; kingdom Viridiplantae; phylum Streptophyta; class Zygnematophyceae; order Desmidiales; family Closteriaceae; genus Closterium; species Closterium sp. Yama58-4. The sequence continues at coordinate 625,347 of CANIUD010000033.1, forward strand.
GAGCTTCCGCTGCGCTCTAGCGACTTATTGTTTCCAACATGGTATCACGAGCAAGTGTTCCAATCCTTGGAACCTGTGGGAGAAGATTTGTACAACTGGCACACCACCAGAATTATCACCAGGAGCATGTACTGAAGCAGGTTCGACCTGCCACTTCCCACGGATCATTACGTGGAGGAATTCTTCAACGTGCCGCCGACGCAACATTTCGAGTGACTCGACGAGACGCCTTCCAAGGCGTTCTGGCAAATTCCCTGGCAAGGACTTCACAATTTCAAACCGGTAGAACTGCAGCTCTCCTCGTTTCTACACTTCTAACAGTGGAGGGGAGTGTTGAGAATATGTTTGTACGCTTTTATTATAAGTGCACTGTTCGAAGTGTGCTTACAGGGGCTCGCCATAGCGAGGGATTTGAACCTGGTGGCGAGTCAACGGGGCGCAACCGAGCACAGCGGTTGCGACCCGCGTGGCAGATTAGAGTCGAATCGACAGCAGGAGGCAGCATCTACAGTACGTGAAACCGTCCTGCAGGGCGCGACTGAATACCGCGCCCTTGCCGAAGCTGAACAGTCGCGCCAGCGCGACTGTAACAGGGCAACTGAATCGTTACAGCAGTTGCGCCTTGGTAATTGCCTGCCTCGTGTGTTTCCTATATAACTGAATGTTTTGCATGTCTCTTATTACACAATTCCCAAGCGTGTGTCCGGCCTACCCTCGGCCGCTGCTCTGGCACCAAGTTACAAGCTAAGAGAGCTACCTCTGAGTGACCATTGCCCCGCCGTAGGGACGTCGTTATCTTCCTAGAGCTTCCGCTGCGCTCTAGCGACTTATTGTTTCCAACAACGGGGAGGTGGGAAGGGGAAACGGGGAGGCGGGAAGGGGAAATGGGGTGGTGAGAAGAGGAAACGGGGAACGGGAAGGGGAAACGGGGAGCGGGAAGAGAAAACGGGGAGGTGGGAACGGGAAACGGGGAGGCGGGAACTGGAACCGGGGAGGCGAGAAAGGGAAACGGGGAGGCGGGAAGGGAAACGGGGAGCGGGAAGGGGTGATGGGAAGCAGTCGTTTCTGCAGTCATTTCGCAGCCTTATGTGCGGCTATCGCGGCTAGTGCAGAAACGTGATAGCGAGGCTGTGCGATCGGGTGGCGACTGTGATCGTGCGAGTTCGGCATTTTGAGACGCGTCGAGCGCGTTCACGGTGGCGTGAGGAGACAGCATGGTGAGGAGACGCGACGGATGACGAGGCGAGGCTGTGAGAGGGCGGAGCTGACATTGGTTCGGACGCGTAATTACAATAAACTGCCCCTTGCGTCAAGCTTTGTGTCGGAAAGGGGTGATTTGCTCTGTCTGTTGAGTCACGATGTGCTTAGCTACGGTTTGTGCTGCCTGTCGTGCGTAGTGGCCTAGATTTCAGAAGGACTCGATTTTGTATACTTTTGTTGTTCCAAAACTTTTGAATTGCCAGTGAGTGCGGGGTGTGAGGGGGATCACCTCCCTTGTGGAGTGAGGGAAACTAGCTGTAATGGGGTTAACAAACTTTCAAATTTCTAAACTTTTGAACCTCCCCTTTTCAAATTTATACAAAAGCTGCGGGTGGTTCTCGGGAAACCCCACCTTCGTAGCATTTCCCTGCATGATTGGAAGCAGCGTATTCCCTGCATGATTGGATGCAGTTCAAACATAGCTCACGTAGGATACATGAAAGAATGCTACAATTGTAGGCATGTTCTGGGGGCCAGTAATTTTGTGACGAGGTCCTTGATAAGCAACTTCTGCAGTTTCAGTTTCGTGAGAGATTTCAGCCCACCGAACGCGTCCGGGAACTCCCTCAGGTGGAATTGGATATTAACGCCCGTTAAGGAAGATAAGCCGAAAAAAGATGATGGCATCCGTTCGATCTCATCAGGAATGTCGATGACAAGGGTTTGCAACGCCGTGCAATCAGTGAACAGTGCATCCACTCCCGTACTCGTCGTTACAGTGGACCGATCGTAGTCTCCATCATATAGTTCAAGATGCGTCAACTTGGGACAGGCAGAACCAAGGCCAGCAAGGAGAACATAATCGACTTCATTGAAATCGGATCCTCTAACAGTTACGAACGTCAGATTCTTAAATTTCATAAGAGATCGGATAAAATTGACGCTTAGAATGGAGCGGCTGGCGGATATTGACGTCCGCGCGAGACAAGCGACGCGATACCATCGCTTCGAGACCAACGCGTGGTTAAAGGTGCTACTCGAATACTTTTCCAGCAGGCGACGGACAGCACATATGAGGTCGTCCGGCAAGTGATCGAGCGACACGCACGACGATTTCTTACTACAGGACGACAACGCTAGGGATGACATGCTGCAAAGGGCCAAACTGGACTAGAACGCACAACTAACGAATTTCTGGTCTAAGGTTCTCGACTTAGACATCTAGTCTCTGTATGCCGCGAGTCCATCTGTTGAATGAAACATCTCGCTTTGTCGTCCCATGCGCTAGCAGCTTGCAGCAAGGTCCATCTACAATACAGATCGGCTTTGCGCAGAACCAGGGCTTGCTGTGAGTTCGAGTGAGGTGCTATGGGGCGAGACACCTTGACATCATTTCTGTCCACTCGTCACGAAAACAGGCGTGATACTGGCTCGAATGGCGTCGTTCTGGGCCCAAAGTGACTGACACGAGTGGCCCGCTGGCGGAAGGTGTGCGATTGGTGAGTGAGAAACTCAAACCACTAATCATGCCGGGCGCCCGAGCCACACGCCTCGACTCAATACCTCCCAAACCTCGGCGTTTCCATCATCGTTCCTCCTGCCTTGGATTCCTGACCGCGATAGTGCAACCCTCATTCATCCTCACCAGGCCCTCAGATTCGTTTTGGGCCACACTTTCTCATCAGTGTTGGTCCAAGAAAAAAAAACTTTCTGTCAGGGTCGTTAAAAAAAAAAACCCTGAAAAATCAGTGTTGTCATATAAAAAAAAACTTTCTCATCAGGGCTGGTACATTATATAACGCTGATGTAACCAGCCTTCATCATAATGTGACGGGAATGGGGGAGGGAGACAATGGTGGTGAAGCAATGGTGGTCCAGGTTAGGCAATCGCATGTGCTAAGAAAGGTCTGTCAGAATCCCAGCCACTAATCACTGGGATAAAAGGGCTTGTTTGTGTAGCGGGTGAGTGCGCCCATAACCCCCCAGGCCAACGTGCCTGTAACCCTTCCCTAGGATCAATCGGGGATCTCTAGTGGACCTCTGACACCCCCCTCGCGCACTGGGATGCCGGAGGTGCACACACCGCGATTCGAACCCGAGACCTTCGCTCTGATACCATGTCAGAATTCCAGCCACTAACCACTTGGATAAAAGGGCTTGTTTGTGTAGCGGGTGAGTGCGCCCATAACCCTGTCAACAGGACTAGGCAAGAATGATGCATTGAATGAAACAGTTGGGTACAAGTAGCTAACCCTAGTTGGGGTTGTACCCCATATTGGCTACCCCACTACATACAGCCTACCAACATATAACACATTACAATTTAACACACCCCCATAGGCAAAGTGGGGGAGAACAAAGGGTCACAAGACCAGTCCAGCAAAGCAAAGCAAGCCCAGGGTGGATCACAACGTCACCACACTCCGAGCACAAGCAAAGGCCACAAGGCCAGTTCACATGCAGTGCTAGATATAGAACAAGACAAGCAACAAGAAATATATAAAGTACAGTACAAAGAAAGTCAAGCAGTAAGCAAATGAGGGAATGTGGACACAAGGCCTAAAGAAGTACAGTGCCGCTGATGATCACTAGGCGGGAGCACCTTGGTGAAGATATCAGCAGTGTTGGCCTTCGAGTCCACGTACACAAGCCGAAGCTGACCGCGCTGCTGCAGCTCTCGAGCAAGAAAGTAGCGAAGAGCAATGTGCTTCGTCCTGTGCTCCAGTCTGTGCTCCTGACACAAGGCAAGGGCCGCCTTGTTGTCGCCGTACAGAACTGGAGGAGAACTAGGCCGCTCTCCCAAGTCAGTCAACAGGTAGGTGAGCCAGCGTAACTCTTGTGCAGCCATGGCCGTGGCGTAGATCTCAGCCTCACAACTAGAGCTGAGAACAGAAGAAGAGCGGGTGGACCGCCACGAGACAGAACCAGAGCCAAGGCCGAAGGTGTAACCCTGTGACGACCGCTGCATAGCCAGGTCGTCCACCCAAGAAGCGTCCGAGTGACCAGTGAGGACAACTCTGTCGCGTCCTCCAAGCACGAGCCCCATGCCTGATGTACTGCACAAGTAACGCAGCACCCTCTTAGCAGCCTCCCAGTGCTCTCGCCTGTGTCTCCCAGGCGCAACGTAACGAGCAAGGATGCTAAGAGGGTACGCGAGGTCAGGTCGCGTGCAAGTCATCAGGTACATGAGGCAGCCTACAAGCTCTGGGTACGGGCCACTCGGCTCTACGGACTCGTCCGAAGGTGGAGCTGAGAGCGAGTGACTGGTAGCCAGGGGTGGCCTGTGGTGAGGAGAACTGGAAGCCGAAGCGCTGAAGGACCTGCTGCACCATGTGTGACTGAGTCAGGGTAATGGTGCGGCGTGCTCTGTCCCGGGTGATCTGCAAGCCAAGGTAGCTACGCAGCTCACCCAGGTCAGTGCAGGTGTGTCTTCTGTCTGCAGCTCCGACTTCACACGAGCGAGTGCCTCAGTGTCAGCAGTAGCAAAGACCAAGTCGTTGACGTACACGAGGATGTAGAACGGCGGCAGCGAAGCGTCGTGTCTTGCGCAGAAACAGTGACGGGTCAGCAGTGGAAGGAGCAAACCCAAGGGCCGCAAGTGTAGTCCTCAGTGTGTCGTGCCACTCGCGCGGCGCCTGGCGGAGACCGTAGACTGGCCGCCGGAGGCTCCACTGGGTACCAGGAGGGAACGACCCAGTGAAGCCAGGAGGGTGGCGCAGCCAGATCTCCTCGTGGAGGCTGCCCTGCAAGAAAGCTGTGCTGAAGTCAAGAGAGTGCAGCTCGTAGTCACGCTGAGCAGCAACGTGCAGCAACACCCGAAGAGTGGTCATCTTCGGGGTGGGGGAGAAGGTCTGAAAGAAGTCAACCCCCTGACGCTGACTGAAGCCTCTAGCAACGTAACGAGCCTTGAAGACAGGTGGAGAACCCGGCGGCCGCTTCACCCTGAAAATCCACATGCCATCGACGATGTTCACCCCAGGAGGGGGAACCTCGTCGACGTAGGTGCCTGTGGATTTCCAGGATGCCATCTCTGCGTCCATGGCTGTCTGCCACTAAGAGGAGTAGGGACCCGAGATCGCCTCTGCGTAAGAGCGCGGAGTGGGGATGTCTAGTGCATCCGGGTCTCCCTCCCTGGGCAAGCAACCAGGCCACGAGATGAGGTACAGCAGCCGCAAGAGAGTCAAAGTCCTCCTGCCTGTCCTCAAGGACGTCCGTGCCAAGAGCACACTCACCCCCGACGGACGGAGGACAGACAGACTCAGACTCAGTAACAAGACTGGCGGCGTAGTCTAGACGACAGGCAGCAGCAAAGTCGACAAGCTCAGCGACCAGGGCAGACGCAGCAGCAGACTCAAACGACGGGTCAGTGACAACAGTGGCGAGAAGACGCGTAACAGTAGGGTGGGCAGCACGAACACTGTCAGACTCAGGGTCGGGAACGTCAGGAAGAGAAGACGCAGGAGGAGACGGTAGGGGGACACGCTGTGGACCAGTGGAAGGACGAAGGGCCATAATGTGCGTGCCAGGAACAGGAGGAGGACGCGGACGCGCGTCACGACGACCAGTGGGACCAGTGCGCGCAGTGCGAGCAGTGCGAGCAGCGCGAACAGGCGAGGCAGGACGAGACGCAGGCTCACGACGCTCCGTAAGCGAGTCCGGCTGTGCAGTGTAAGGCACCGGAGCAGGGAGGGGGGAGCCAGGCTGGAGGGGAGGCAAGTGGAAGACGGGAGGGAAAGAACCTGGCGAAGCACCGTGTCAGGCGGTGGCAAAGCCGACGGCGACGGTGGAGCGAAGAACAGTCGCGACGGCGGAGCTCCGCCAGTACCTCCAGCACCCGCAGCACCAGAAGCACCAGTACCAGCGCCCCCCGCCGCAGCACCCCCAGAGCCGGCGACGTCAGCACCAGAGGCCCCAGCAGCGTCAGTACCTCCAGGAAGAGCACCCCCAGAGCCGGCAGCTCCAACCCCGCTAGCACCGCCAGCTCCAGCAGCTCCAGCCTCAGTGCTCCCAGAACAGCCAGTCCCGGCAGCTCCAGTACCTCCAGTACGAGCACCTCCAGGACGAGCAGCTCCAGAACCTCCAACTCCAGCAGGGCCACGAGGACGGCGAAAGCGCCGGACGTACCAGTCACGAAGCTGCTGCTGTGTGAGAGACGGCTCAGCACCCCGAACCGGAGCACCCCCAGACGCAGCAACCCCAGGCTCCGCAGGCTCAGTCGCAGCACCCCCAGGCTCAGTACCCTCAGGCGCAGCAACCCGCAGGCTCAGCACCCCAGACTCGGCACCCCAAGGCTCAGTACACCCAGGCTCCGTACACGCACGCTCAGCACCCCCAGTCGCAGCACCCCCAGGCTCAGCACCCCCAGGCTCCGTACTCTCAGCTCAGTACCCCCAGTACGAGCACCCCCAGGACGAGCAGCCCCAGCACCCCCAACTCCAGCCGAGCCACTAGGACGGCGAAAGCGCCGGACGTACCAGTCACGAAGCTGCTGCGGTGTGAGAGACTGCTCAGCACCCCGAACCGGAGCACCCCCAGACGCAGTAACCCGAGGCTCCGTAGGCTCAGTAGCAGCACCCCCAGGCTCAGTACCCGCAGGCTCAGTACCCGCAGGCTCAGTACCCCCCCGGCTCCGTACTCTCAGGCACCGTACCCTCAGCTCCAGCACCCTCAGTCCCAGCACCTGCAGCCCCAGCACCCCCAGGCCCAGCACCCCCAGGCTCAGCACCCCCAGGCTCAGCACCCCCAGGCTCAGCACTCCCAGCAGCACACCCCGCAGCAGCACCTGAGTCACCTGTGACCTCGACAGGCTCAGCGACGGGAGGAGGGTCTACCTGAGAGACACCTGAAGGAGCAGGACCCTGAGGGGGAAGGGGGTCTACCGGAGGGGGACCAGGAGCAAGGAAAAGCGGCGGGGGAGGGAGGGGGGCAGTGCGGTAGGGGAAGAGACGGTAAAAAGGGACCGACTCGTCAAAGGTGACGTCCTGAGAGGCGAAGACCCGGCGCGAGGTGGGGTGGTAAAACTGCCAGCCAGACGCGTCAGGGACAAAGCCAAGGGAAGCGTGCGGGAGGAGAGCTTGTCCGCGGACGTATCGCGGACAAGGGCACGAGCACCCCACACCCGGAAGCGCGACGCATCGCCAACCTTCCCCGTCCAACGCAGTGTGGGCGAGGTCTCCGGCAAGGAGACACGGGGCCAGAGGTTGAGCTGATGCGCGGTGTACCGGACCGCAAACGGCCACAGAAAATGGGGAGCCGCCGCATGGACCAAGGAGGTACGAGCGACCTCCATGACCAGGCCAATGCGGCGCTCAGCAACCCCATTCTGCTGTGGGGAGTCCGGAAGCGTGAAGGTCTGCTCGATGCCCTCCGCCTGACAGAAGGTCCTCAAGAGGTCGGATGAAAACTCACCACCTTTGTCAGAGTGCAGACGCAGGACAGGAAGATCTGTCCGGAAACGGCGGCGGAGCTGGAGACGAACTGTGCGGATCCAAGGGATCAGAACAGCAGGGACCTCACCCTTGGTGCGCAAGGGGAAGACCGAGGTGTAACGCGAGTAGTCGTCGACAACCAGCAAAAAGTACCGCTCACCGCCCTGGCCACGAACGCGGGCTGGGCCCCACACGTCCAGGTGGAGGGTCTGCAGAGGAGCCTCTGTCGGGGGGATGAGGAGGAGTGAGGAGCGGCGCGCTGCCGCCCCTCGACGCAAGGAAGGCAAGGCGGCGCAGGCGAGGCAGGGAGGGGAGGGAGGGACCTGGGAAGACCAGACACAAGGTGGCGACGGTGCATGCCACGGAGGCGTGGCAAGGAGGGGTGGCCCAGGCGGTGGTGCCAGAGAAGAGTCTGGTGCGACAGGGAACGACACTCACAGGCGTGGGCTACCAGACCTGACGCGGACACCTGACCGACAGCAGCGACCTGAGGAGACGCAGTGGTCAGTGTGTAGAGACTCGACCCCGGCTGACGGGTAAACGTAGCCAGGTGACGGCCGGTCCTGGAGCACGTGAGGATCGCCACACGCTGTCCTCCAGGGGTAAAGGTGTCAACCCACTGATCCTGGATGACAGCGTTGCTCACCAGGTTCGTCGAGAACGAGGGGAGGTGGAAACCCGACAACGAGCCAGACGGAACCGCCGGACACGGGAGCACAGTGGTGGACCGTGCAAGGACTGGGCCCCCCGAGGGGTCAGCCAAGGAGACTGGGACCGGTGCAGGAAGCGGAGTGAGCTCAGTACTGTCACGAAAGAAACAGCGGGAAGCACCTGAGTCAAGGGTGAAGGTGTGCAAGGCCTCAGCCGGTGCAGTACCTGAGAGAGCAGTCTCTGTGGGTGCTGTACCTGAGAGAGCAGACTCACAAGCAGCAGGGACAGTACTGGAGGGAGCAGCCACAGAGGGCACCATACCAGAGAGAGCAGACTCACTAGTACCTAGGGCAGCGGGCTCTATACCTGGATCAGGCGGCACACACAAGTAACAGTCTCCCTCGGCACTAACAGTCAATGCATACATGGCAAGCAATAATAGCACCATAGTCAAGAGCAAAGATATCAACACCAGCCCTCATCAGCTCAGCCCAGCGGGGGCGCTCAACATCCTCGCCCATCTCCTCACGCCAAGCGTCGTCAAGGCGGAAGAAGCAGCGGTACTG